>JACTOM010000867.1:109702-134341 GCA_015832385.1 Elymnias hypermnestra
AAAACTGTACATTCTAATATAACATTTACATATAGGACATACCTTCATAATCTGAGAAACAAAAACAAATTAAATGTCTGGCAGGCACGCACAAAAAATTATGGCCAAAGAAACTTACTACACGAGGGAGCAAATCTACACAATCATCTACCAGAAGCACTGAAACGGAACAACGATATAAACAAGTTTAAGAAAGATCTCAAGGTGTATATAAGAAATAAGTTTCCATGATGTATTACTTAACTTTCTTTATTTTGTTAATTTATGCTACTATGCACATATTAAGAACATCAATGTATATGCGCCCACTGTATTGTTTTAAAAAAATTGTATCTCATTTTAAGTGAATTTGTAAAATTCTTATGAGAAATAAATTCTTTAACCACAATATGTCGTGTATTAATTATTTTATTTAGATTTAGTTACAAAATATATAAGAATGAAGCTTTGAAAAGAAAAGGAACGAAAGTGAATGTAAACAAAAAGTTATGCTTTTTGAAAGAAATGAATCTATGATGAATGGTAATATTTTGATAGATGTCGAAGACATGAAAGAATTTGTATACTTGAGATCTAAATTTACAAAAGATGGAACACGTGAAAGTGATATTGAAAGGAGAGTGATTGAAGAGAATATGCTAAATGGTGCTCAAAGGGCCAGACTGGCTGTGCATGCAGGATTGTTCGTGCCAACACTTATGTATTGTAGTAAAAGTTGGATATGGCAGAAAAATCACAAAAGTTAAATAAATGCGGTAGAGATGAGAGCATTGAGAAGTATGAATGGGTTGAAATTAAGTGACAAAATAAGAAATACTGTGATAAGAGAAGGATGTGGTATAAAAGAAGACTAAAATTGAGAAAGGTATGCTTAGATGGTTTGGGCATGTAGAGAGAATGAATGAAAGGAAACTGATAAAAAAGATTTATGAGTCAAGAGTGAATGGTTCAGTTGGAAGGAGATGATCAAGGCGAAGGTTCCTGAACCAAATCCGGACATTTTAAATTAGGGTCAGGTCAAGAGTACTCTTAACCGATGAACATGTATGAAAGGGTTAATTATAATGGAAGAAACGAAGGAGATGTGCAAGGATCGTGGTAAGTAGAAGGACGTGGTCTCTGCCTACCCCTATCGGAATGAGGCGTGATACTATGTGTATACGTATTTTTGATATTAAGTGTTGCCTCTATATTACTCAATAACTCCCAACATTTCAGAGCCAACAATGTTGTCATCCAACTATTTATAGTCTAACACACGGTTGGAGTGAGAGAGAAAACCCTAGAAACGTGTGTTCAGGCTGTGTAAGGATTTTCTATTATTGATCATTACGACGAGATCACGACAGTTTTGTCTTGAAATAAATCTGTTTCTGGGAATTTTTGTATGCATGTATTTTCCATTTTCATAACTTCAATTAAAAATAATGTTATTCGAGTAGGCTTTTGAAGCACTTCTGATTCGTTAAACACAACTGATGATAATATTAAAGCAAAACTTTAAATCTAAAGTTACGGTTTCCTTTGCGTCCTGCTCTGAGAAGAATCTACAAATACTCACTCGAGTTTCTTTAGTGTAATTCATTCACTGTCACGGTTAATTATTAATGTGGGAAATTAAAAAAAAACTCTATTACTACCACGTGTAATAAAAATTCTATACTATAGACTTTAGAATATAATCACAAGCAACTCGTAACTTTAGATTGTAAGTCGTTCTTTAATGTTATCATCGTTCGTTTATTTAAATAATATTAAGAAAAAACGAAATTTGACGAATCAAGTGCTTCAAAGGCCTACTTGAATATAGATAGTTTGATGTTGACTACCTATCGGTTAGATAAACAGATAGAATGCATGAACTACGACTCAAATTCACGTTTTTCAATTATTATTTCATAAAAATAGCTCAAAATTATAGAGAATTGTTATAAACAATATATATGTGTATAACAACGATTAAATTAGAATCAAAGAGTTAAGTTTAACACAAGTTATAGTCTAACCTTTTTTTGAAATAATCTCTAAAAGGTCTTTAGAGAATTTATTATAGAATTAATAGCTATTTAATGGATACAATTGCAGTAATATAGTATTGTTCTTTGTTATTTATCCATTAAAAAAATCTGTTACTAAACATTTCTCCTAGAATGATATAACAATGCACCTCAGCTAACGTACCATGCCTTAGAAACTAATATCTTAACTCCCCTCTTAGACAAACAATGGCTTTGTTTTATACATTTGTATATAAATTCTTCTTTATATGTATCTGTTCATTTAGATCCAGCAGAGCGGAAATAAATAAATAGAGATACCTACATACAATGCGAAGAAATATTATTTACGACAAAACATCATTCTCCCGAAAGGAAATCGGATCGTATATTTGGCATGGATACAAAAAATCAAAATCAAAATATCTTTATTCAAGTAGGCATATTACAGCACTTTTGAATCGTCAAATTTTTGTTTTTTCTTTTCCTTTCCACACTCTAATTCTAATGTACGTCTGATGATGATACTCCAGAACGACTTAAAATCTAAAGTTACGAGGGTTCCTTCGCGCCCCGATCCGAGAAGAGCCCACAACAAACTCAGTCGGGTATTCTGTTTTTTTTGTTATCATCATCATTACAATATCATGTTAGTTTAATATATTTCAATTGAAATTAGAGCAGTTCGTTCACTCCCACGCGTTTTTATCGTCTAAGTACTCTTGCAACTTATAATACGATTTTTCTATCAACTTTCTTTTAACAAAGACTTTGAATTTATTAATTGACATTTCTAAATCAATAAGTCAGGGTTATGTGTTGGACTCGATATCTTCACTATTTTATATGTTTACAGAATGTATAATTTTCGACGGCCTCGCTGGCGCAGTGGTGCGAGTATTCGCTTTGCTAGCGGAGGTCCCGGGTTCGATCCCCGGTAGGACGAATTTATTGAATAATTATATATATAGTGTTTGAAGTGAACTTACTTCTTATAGCTCGGTTTGAAAAAGATTTCGTTACGCGTTACACAGTATGTATAAGTACGTATGTGTCAGTATGTATAAGTGACTGTTGGGTTTTTACTTTACTCAGAAAGTACGACAAAAGATATCTATATATATCAAAGAGATATCCGGGTATCTATTTTACTCATCACGATATCTCTGGAACTATAAGGCGTAGAGACTTGAAATTGGTAGGAATATTCCTTTTGCCGAGTAGAGGTCAGCTAAGAACGGATTTTACGAAATTTCACCCGCAGGGGTGATAATCTAGAGCCCGAAAAAAGACTATAAGCTCTTTGCATTAATACACAGAAAATTGTTTATTGAAGTATTTATATGTATGTCTGAGGGCAGGTGTCTGTGAAACGCAGGCGCCGTCTGTCTATCGGCGTGGGACAGAGTCAATAGTGGCAGCCCGGCGGGAGTCTCTTGGAAAATCTCGGGAAGTGCTCCGCCGGAGCGGTCGACTGTTGGAACTGTCGCGTTCCTAGCTATTATTGTTAACGAGTTTGTGTAAATTGATATCGGAAACATTAAGTGATGGAGCATTATAATCCGAGTTAATTAATAAAGTGTTTGATTGCACCAACATTACCCACGAACGCACGCAGTATAAGAAATTGAATTATGCTTGCCATTAATGACAATGTCGGCGGAGAAACGTACTTCCTATGCTTTATGCTTTCCTTTTCTCTTATTCTCCGACAGGTGTGTTTCTTATTTGTAAAACAATTTGCCTAAATTAATGAAAATGCTACCCAAGAAACATTCCACACAGACGAAGCCGCGGTACAAAATATATGAAGTAGTTATATTTAAATTATATTAAATTAAATAATAATAAATTTATATTATATTATAGAATTTAGTACAATAAAAGAAAAAGAAATTTCACTTCTTACACTGATAAACATGAGATACAGTTTACCTGTCTTATTTATTACTGACAATTGACTGTGATCTTGTTTACTTAGTACTTATTGCACACAAAATAAAAGATACAAAATATTAAAAGAGATAAAAACAAAAAATAAGTTGAAAATGTGTACAAAGGCGGCCTTATCGCTTGGAGCGATCTCCTCCAGGTATCAGGTCAAATGAAGACAAATTATCAAGTACAATTTAGTCGTGAAATTACCGTTTTTACGACTGCTAGATGAGAGCTAAACTGGGATCACACCTGATGGTAACTGATGATACAATCCAAAAACGCACGGTAATATGTTCAGAGGCAATTTATTTAAAATGGTTTTTACACAGCATCGTACCAGAATATAAATTGATTGGCTAGTAAACATCTTTGCTGGTAGGGTGGTAGTTAGATCCCACCAATACAGACCCTATCGGAATTCGCACCTAAGACTTATGCTAGCAAAGCATCTGCTACTTTTAACCACATTTGTTCTGTTACGATAGGTTTTTTCTATTTCTAAATATATGAATTACTTTACAAACAAATCTGCTATCTAATTCGAGGTACCTTTTTATTAAAAAATGTGTGCAAATAACTCATAAGTGCCAAATAAATATCAAAATAATGGGGGTATTTTTAGCCTATAAATATATGTACAAATATACACATTTACATAAATGTAAATAAATAATAACGAGTAGTAAATTATAATAACGATATTAGAAGATTTAAAATACGATGATTATGAGAAGGTAATTAGTGGTTAAGGCGTGGGTATTAACCAATCAAAGTTCACGTTAATCCGTCTTAGATTAATTGCTGAGATCATCAATCAGGTGAAATAATGCTTAGACAGCAATAAATTTATGTCAACAAACGTCCCACTGTTGGGAGTAGGTCTTTTTACTATTCTTTTCAACGCATGAATACAATTTAACCTGATGGTAAGTGATGATAGAGTTTAAAATGGAAGCGTATTGATCAGAGATAACTTACTTATTATATAGTTTCTATACAGCATCGTACCGTGACTCAATGTTTGCTGGTAGGATGGTCAACCTACCATCGTTTTAAACCGAAAATTGAACCTTATACCTCAATAAGTGTGAAGTGAATCATCGTAATATTGAGGCCTTCAAAAGTTATTTTTAAAGTTCAGTTTACTAGACTCCACATGAAATTCTGAATAAAAATCCACGCCTTAATACTCAATAAAAACCTGGGTAACGGTGGAATAATCCTTAAACTTTATATATGCCTATCTATATACAGGAGCGCTATGGTATTAAAAAGATGTAGTGACTAAAATTGATAAAGGTATGCTTAGACAATTTGGGCACGTAGAGAGAATTAATGAAAGGAGACTGATAAAAAGAGTTTATGAGTCAAGAGTGAATGCGAAAGTTGGAAGGAGAAGACCAAGGCGAACGTTCCTAGACCAAATCCAGGACATTTTAAATAAGTGTCAGGTCAAGAGTACTATAAACCGACGAACTTATATGAAAGGTTTAATGAGAATGAAAGAAGTGAAGGAGATATGCAAGGATTGTGACAAGTGGAGGGACGTGGTCTCTATATATGTGTGTATGTAGATAGATGTATACTTTATTGAACACCACAGAATAAAGACAAAAGAAAAATACAATAACTTACAATTAACTTAATTTAGTGTGCAATTGGGCGGTCTTATCGCTACATAGCGATCTCTTGCGGTTAGGATGACAGTCAAAGAAAGGAAAGAGAGAAGGTAGAGCGGTGTATATAAATAGATATACATATGTTATCTACATACATAAAGATATTCATAATAATACAAATACTTATATACATATAATAAATATGTACATACACATAAATCTATAAATATATATGTCGGAGAATCAAAGAGAACGGAGAAGCATAAAGCACAGGGGCGTAGGGTTCTCCACCGACATCGTTATTAATTGGATCCGTTATTTAATTTCTTATTCTGTGGGCGTTCGTGGGTAATGTTGGTGCAATCAAACTCTTTATTAATTAACTCGGATTATAATGTTCAATCACTTAATGTTCCCGATATGAATTTACACAAACTCATTAACAATAATAGCTAGGAACGCGACAGTTTCAATAGTCGACCGCTCCGGCCGACTGCCGCTCGAGAACTGCCGTGAGACGGGCCGGACTGCACTTATTGACTCTGCCCCCACGCCGATACAAAGATGGCGCCAGCGTTCCACAGACTCTTGCACTCCGATATATATATTATATGTACATACAATAAACCATAAACAATTATTTGCCATGTCCTTAATAGACTATGAAAATATCACATTGGTTTGCCCTATTCAAAAGGTTTTAGTTCACTAAACTGACTCATTCAGAGATTGAAAAGTCACCGTGATTACTATAAAGTTTTGCAAAATGAATCGCAATACCGACGTTCACAGACTTCCCTCATATTCCCTCATAATCGAGAATTAAGCACGCGACAATATGGAAACAGCTAGAATAATGTGTATATTTTTTAAGGCCAATTCAGTAACCGAGTGTGTAACCAATTTCATAGGTAATGAAAAATTTACCTTTACGTATTTTCAGGCAATTTATTACTTGCTCTGAAGGGGAGATGTTTTTATATTTAAGAGAAATTCAATATGTAATATAGGTAAAGAAGTCAAAGCATATTTTCATCCAGTCATAATAATAAAAGGTCGCCAAATGTCTTATAGTTTTGGTCTTAAAGTTGACTATTACTCATTGGATGTGGCTTTAATTTACTTTTGTAATACGAAGTATTAATAAGAAATAAAAATAAATAAAAATTTTAACAAAAAAGAACCGCCTTCATAACAAACTTACAAATATATTCATTTGCTCTAAAAAGTAGAAAATAATTGCGTATTCATTTATAGTGTTCTTCGTATTCTTATATTTAACTACGACTAGCACTTGACCATATCGAAGTTACGGTAGGCAACTCAAATATCTGGATAGCCTATAGAAGATTAATCTAATCTAAGATTCTGCCGAGTATCGTTCATTTGCTCCTAAGAATTGAAGAGTTCCGTCACTTTCTCATGGATTCCATCATCAGAACCTAACCAAACTATCACAAAACAACCTTTGAAGTATATTATTTCCAATAAAAAAAGAATCATCGAAATCAATTGGCGTAATCTTGAGTTATTCGTCCATTCGTCGCGCACATGCTTAATGCAAATTTAACACTTATCCGGTTTTCTCATGGATGCCATCATCAGAACTGAATTTAAAATAATTGGACCCTATGACGAGCAACATCTTTCATTTAAAAAAACATCAAGATCGGTCCATCCAGTCGGGAGATATGAGGTACCAGACATAAAAAAAAATACAGACGAATTGATAACCTCCTCCTTCTTTTGAAGTCGGTTAATAATTATAAAAGATAGACGCAAATATTAAATACAGATTCGTATAGTCCTTGTATCTTTAAACATATTATTAAATCAACATTTTTCAATCACGTCTTAGGCCAAATTAAAAAATGCACAGTGTAATGAGACACTGTGTATTTTTTCCTGTAGCAAATGTTGAAGTTACTATCAAAGTTAAAAAAGGAAATGGCATTTTGTATAACTTTATTGTTGAAGTGAAACTTCTTTTTACGTATGAAACGCGTGAGTAGCGTTACAAAGATGTGCAGCGTTGTTTATGCTAATTCGTTTGAAGGGTAATTAGTTTTAACATTTACAAGTAACATGTGGCATTTTAATTTGCTACTAGTCATTTAATAAGTTTATATACTATTTTCATAAAATATAAAATATATTATTAAACTTTTTCCTAGATTAAAAAATCAATTATAAATTTCTTTTATTGACCTAAAACACGTGGTATTTTTATTTACATTTCGTCATAAATCATAAGTCCCGGAAATCTAAAGTTAATACTTTTGTATTGACACTCACTTTTAAAATATATTTTTTACGTTTCATAAAATAGTGCTACAGAAACATAGAGTAATGAATCAGTGTACTTTAAAAATAGATAACGCCAAAAAGAATTACGTACAGAAGTAATTAAGGCAAACCTTTACTTTTAAATAAGATGATAATTTTAAAAATTACTGACGCTGAAAAATATTATCTTCACTAATGAGTAATGAGTTAAGGGATATGAATTGAGGGTCCTTTTATAACATATAAAGTCATACGTACCTATGAGAAAAAGGCATCCATGCAGAAGAGATATCCATAGAGCGGACTTCACACTTGCCGCCTGCCCCATTATTGCCGTACTACCTGTCTGCAAGCGTAACATTATTTAAATCATCATTTTGTATTAAATTAACCCAAATAAGCACATAATATTAAATGTAGAATGAACAAGAATTAGATAGTGCATCATCTAGTATCGGATGAGATTATAATCAATGAAACCTACGAATATAATAACCCCAGAGATCACATCCTTCCACTTGGCACGATCCTTGCATATCTCCTTCGCTTCTTTCATTCTCATTAAATCTTTCTTATAAGTTCGGAGGCTTAGAATACTCTTGACCTGGCTCTTATTTAAAACGTCCTGGATTTGGTCTAGGAACGTTCGCCTTGGTCTTCCCCTTCCGACTTTCGCATTCACTCTTGACTCATAAATCCTTCTTGTCAGTCTCCTTTCATTCATTCTCTCTACATGCCCAAACCATCTAAGCATACCAAATGGACTAATTATCCAAAATTCTCAATAAAATTTAATAGTTCAATGAAATTATCACATTAAATACACACAACTGAATTATAATATGTACAATAAAAAACGATTGTTTTACAACTATTGTCAACAATAGATCGGTTATAATTACCGAATCTCTATATAAGCTGATAACTTAACTTATCATCTATAATAAAATTGAAGAAGGCGACATGTCGCTTAAAACAAAAACACTTAATCGATATCGTTCGTTTATGAAGACCAATCGCTTATTTGTTCCAGGAAAAACGGGAATAAGCTTAATAAAACCAGACTAAAATGGCTGATTATTTTAAAAATCAAATCGTGTCTGCGAAACGTACTTTTTATAATTATTTTTTATTTTTATTTATAAAAAAAATTACGGCACTAACAATAGAAAAAAGGTATTTAATACAGTGAAAGTTTTATTATAACGCATTATCTAGTTAAATAAACTTTACTTAAATATCACAAAGAATTATTTTTACACAATTAAAGGTATGGACATTTTTTATTTTAGCTTGAAATTTATACATATTGATATTTACTATTTGATTCACGTCCATTGGTTGGAGTTCAATAAACATGTGAGTTACTAGAGGCTTATTTATTTTATTTATTTATTTATTGGGAAGCCATTATATACAATATTTATTTACAGACTTAAATCATCACGTAAGAAATTGATAAGTTCCCCTGCATTTTCTGTGTTGAAATAACCTTTTATATCCCTCCTGTTATTAATATATATAGAACCGACCAATCTATTTCAAAATATTATTGCTAGTTCGGGTTGATTTAGATGGCACTTCTACTTTATTTGGCAGAAGGACATCAATACACTCGGATTTTATTTTATCACATTGGTTCCCAAGCGAGTAAGACAAGGCTTGTTAGTAATCAATGCGATTACCTATTTGTTTCGACTTTTTTCTCATGCTGAGAAATGCTTTTACGCACCCTGATCAGACTTATAACCTTATCGGGAATGTGGGACTCGCTGGCAACCTAGAATACCCTCCACATCTTGTTGTGGAGCACCAGAGGATCGGTAGATTCAATCTACCCTGGCATTCCGGAAGATTCCTTTAGGAAGGAGCAAGGAGATGCGCAAATCTACGCCTCCTACCTCCAAAACTCCTGCGCCGTAGTAAATCGTCCACAGCGTTTTCCATCTGTCTCTCGTGTGCCTCCTTCACCGAAATAACAGTTTCATAGAAGGAGGCCACTGCCTCCACTTCCTATCACCGGTGAGCATTGCGCCAATTGTGCCCTCTAGCAAAGTTTCCTCCGACCAATGACGCCAATAGATGCCGCTGACGTTCTCACGTCGGGCATTCTGCCAGAGTGTGTTACACTGAATCCACAGATGCATCACACTCATTATAGGTAGGCATTTCCTCCTTGCTAACAATCTGATCCAGTCTGCACCTGCACCAGCCTGTAACTGAGAGAGTAACGTGTCCCCTAGACAATTCTCCAGGTGGGGACGGATCGCCCACTGTGATCAGACCCACTGTAGAAGATCCTTGATTCTTATGCCACCATTGGATCAGTGCTCTGTCTGCTAAAGCCATGATCCTCCGAATTTCGGCGGCATCAGTTGACACCCGTCTGGTACTTGCAGCCGACGATTATTTATATAACACACAAAAGATTTATTACAAAACTTTACATATATTATACAATTTCCCAATTTGTGCGAATATGTCTCTGTGGCGCGCTCAGGCGTTTTTGTGTGTGTGTGTGTTTGAGAGAGAGAAGGTGTGTATGTTTATGTAATGTAAAAAAGTATATGTACTTCAGAAACTCAAATAATTCTAGCTATTTTATACAAAAAAATGCAGACCAACGAATTGATTGAAGTAGTAAATGGCTTAAAATTGGAATTCCAGCGGAACCATTGTGACATTTCGTCCAATTGTTTGCCTCCAATATAATGGACACAGTCCTTGAGGACTAATTTCATGAAATATTTGTAGAATCGATCGGGGGTGCTCTTAATTGAAATATTTGTGAAACGACTTAGCTACCAGTATTGATTTTGATTTAATTGGTTAACAATTGTTATCTTTGTAGAACGTACTATTATCTGTTTACTTCAATAACAAAGTATAATTCAAAATAGTCATTGTCTAATCTCACAGTTATAGAGCTTTAATTAAACCAATCAAATTTAAATTAACCAACTTCTAGAAATTTAGCACGAACTTGAATTCATTACAGAGAAAGCTGTACGTGAGCTTCCAATAGAAAGCGCTGTAAAATTTTTTGCACAAAAAAAACGGCTACTAAATGAATAATATCAACATTATAAGTTTTAAAATTATATTTGACCTTAAGTGACCTTGATTGAATCTTATTAACGATTGAAAATTTGAACTGAATATATAAAAGTTGGAATTTAATGAAGTTACTAAATATCTAACAACTTTCCTGGGCACTGGTCACCAGATTCGAATATTGATGGGTATATGAAGTTTAGGCCCACCACGCTTCTCTATATAGATACAGATTGACAACCTCGCGGAAGCAGAGGTGTGTATTCGCTTTGCTCGCAGGGGTTCCATGGCCGATCCTTAAGCCGATCCGAAGTAAAATGAATTTAGGAAATTGAATTTTCTAATAAATTAGAATCTGGACTGTTTGGAGGCTTCGGCCAATCTAGTTATTACATTTCCAACAAAGACGTACCGCCAAGCAAGAGATGTGTAATGTTGTGTAGAAACCATAAGATATAAATGGCCCCTTACCAGATTAGCGTGCTTCAATCTTAGATTGTAACATCACTTATCATCAGGTGTAATCACAGTGACCTGTCTGCAATAAAAAACAATGAGGTGTGGCTGTGTTATGGACACGGCCGTTTATTGGAAGTCAATACATCTCGTAAAAGGTAATAGCTTCAAAATAGGGAGGCTTTCCCTTCCGCCGCGTGAGGTGTTTTACAGTCCTTAATAAATTCTCTGCTTCTTTAACTATCCAGTGGTTATATTAAATTTGCGATGAAGGTAATAGGTATGGTAATATTATTTGTTTTTTGAAGTTGGATCTTGAAATTTTTATGGAAGACACACGTGATGTTCAGCGTTTTATATGCTAATTCGTTTGAAGGTTAGGCAGTTTTAATATTTACATAAACATGTGGTATTTTAATTTGTCACTCATCATTTAATATTTTCTGTTCGTCATTTGAAATTTCAATAAATTTGTAGTTGTATAGTAGTATTCGTTTTCGACACTTTTAATATTTGAATGACAATTAAATTCATTAAATTCCTAACCTACCTTCCTTAACCCCCCCTCTTATTCTTGAAAATCTAAAGTTTTAGATTTGTATATATATAAACGAGACTTAAAAATTAGTTTGCCAAAGACATGGGTACTTTTTACGTACGACTCCTAATGGATGCGATTTTAAAGACTTATTCACTTCAAAAACATTTCAAACTTTCTGATATCATTTTCAAGCAAATTTTTTATAAAAAGAACGCCTTTTTATGACAACGAAAGCTTCTTTAACAAACGTACTAATCTAGTATTCTGGTTCTAGTAAATGGTTCCGATATTTATAAGTTAGCTTTTAAATTATTTTGCTAAATAAATGGAGCGTGAGTTCATTTAAAAAAATACGCAATAACCTTAAATTCGTGGAAAATATCAACTTACGTCACGTAGTTGTTGCGATAAAAAGACATTCCTTTTCTTCGGCGGTAAACAAAATTGCCTCGTAATGCCAGTGTCACGAAACAAACATTTGTCATGAAGAAATGAAATGCAAAAGTAATATAATGTTTTCGGTTGAATTCACTGCTGTGTCACGGCCACTTTTAATAGCCACATTTTTTTATAAAACTACAGTGGCATGTATTAAACTACGTGCGATGAGTGACCTCGTAATTTAAGTTTAATGTGGTCGTAAATTTTTTAAACAAATATCTTTATAACAAGGAAAATACATTTTCATTATGATACGTATAATCTTAATTACAAAAGCAGGTAAGTACTGAATTATATTATATATAAGGCAACCAATAAACCAAGATAAAGTTGTGGGTTAATTTTTTTTACATTTAAAAGCTATATTAAGCAGTATCTTTAGATGTATTAGATAAGTTTATTTACTTCAAATAAAACTGTAAAAAATCATAAAGTAAACAAGCACGAATTATTGCGTTTGACACGGCCTTTTTTTTACCAAAACTTTTACATTTTTATTTAAAGTAAACGAACTTATCTCATACATTTGATACTTCTTAATATCAGGTTTTAAATGTACAAAATAACCTACAAACTTTATCTGGCTTGCGATATTAATTTGATATAAGTAAACAATAAATGAAAACCACACAAACTATGTGGTTGTCAATAATTACATATTTTGAATGAAACAAAAATTTTAAAACGGAGTTACAACCATTTTGCCAAAATATCGAAATCACCTTGTAGTTTTTTATTCACTTCTATAACATTATATCCTGCAGCAACTAAACATGTGTCATCTGCGAACTGATATATTTGATTTGAAGTGAAACAATTAAAATAACTTATTAAAGTATGTATCTTCTCTTCTTTGTAAAATAGTTACTCTAAATTATTAAAAATAATACCCAAAAATACTATTCCACGCGGAGTTAGTCGCGGGCAAAGCTAGTCTAAACTAATATTATAAAGAGTAAACGTTTGTGTTTTTGTATGTATGTAAGTATATGAGTATGTTTGTTACGTTTTCACACAAAAACTACTGGACTGATTTCAAACATCGTTTCCCCATTAGGAAGCTGCAGTTTCACTGAGTGACATAGGCTATATTAATTTCTCAATAATAATAGGGATCTCTAAGAAAAATGCAATAATGTAAGCCAAGGCGTGAAACCAAAAAATCTGTTATCGCGTGCGCTGCGAAAACTATTAAAGATAGCACAAAAAAATGTTCTCCAATATTATAGAACGTATTAATACCTATAAAAAAAGTCCAGGATATCATTTGTCCAAATACTGTAATAAAGCCACTGCAACTACTTTTTTGCATTTTAAAAGTTAATAAAAGTGCCGACAATAATCTAACCATATTATTCATACCTCTGTATTAATTTTTATATTATTAAATTTTATAAAAGACCGTTTCAATACCCGTAGAATGTTTTTAAAATTATTAAAATCGGACATTCCATTCAAAAGATATAACGTATTTAAAAATATCATTTTAAAGAAAATAATGTATAATGTATCCCGGACTCCAGTGTCAAATGTCGTGTATAAAGAAGTTCCGAGACAATAAAGTATTATAAATAAATCTCTTCTCTAATATTATTGCAGAAAGTTTTGCATTTCGAATTTTTGTTTTTATTTTTAAAAATTTTGTAATCAAGCAAAAAATTACTGGACCTATTAAAAAAAATATTTCAATACCTGTAGAGTATTTTTAAAAAGACTAAGTAAATAATGTTACAGATTCAAAAATGTCTTAGTTTGTTATATATATGTCGGCGTGCAATAGTCTGTGGAACGCTGGGCCAAAAGTGATACTTCGGCGCGTGTCTCTCTGCAGTTCTCGAGTAACGGTCCGCCAGAAAGGCCGACTATTGTAACTATCGCGTTCCTAGCTGTTATTGTATTTATGTAAGTTATTATAGGGAACATTAGGTGATTGAACAGTATAATCTGACTTAATTAATAAAGTGTTTGATTGCACCAACGCCCACAGTATAGGGTTCTCCGCCGAGCAGAAAGCATAGGGATGCTTTCTGCTGCTCCTTTTCTCTCTTATTTTCCGACACATCGTTGTAAAGTAAAATCTGTATATTGATTAGATTATGAATGTGCGTGGTGATCTAATAATCTGAAAGGAAATAATTAAAAACTAAGTGATATACAACGTTCATGTTAACGAAAATAAATCTGTAGTCCGATTAATAGACTTTTCATACCCACAAAATCGTACGCGATTGAAACCGAGGGGAATTGCTAGTATGAAATATTTATGGAAGAACAATACTTTTGTGTTGTTACTTGATCATATAATACTTTAGATTTTATTCATAGAAGTATTATAATTTATGTGGTATCTAGAACCTTAGCTGCTATAGTTACACAATGATAAAGTCGTTGGTGATGATTTATTGCACGTTTTAATATGTTTATTTATCTTTTTTTCTCCTGGAGATGGCTATTTCATAGCAAAGTTTCTTGTTTATTGCTCTAATAACTTAGTTTTGGAACTTCTGGGTTATTTGAATATTGCTTGGTTTATTTTACTTCTTAAATTTGTTAAGTATACATCCTAAGCGGTATTAAGATAGTTTTGTTACAGCAATAGTTTATTGAGTATCCCCAGAGTCTTGAAAACAGTCATTTTATCTTTTCTTGTTGTATTTGCAACTGTTTAATATTAAACACGACGAAACAGCAGGCTTGTATTATGTACAATATTAAATAAAAATCATTCATAAAATTGAAAAATTAGTACTTGTTCAAAGTATTTCCACTTTACCCGTGGAATAGCTCTTTGATTATCATTTCAAAGGGGATCTAGTACCCTAATTGAATCGCCACTTGACCCTCTGAAATGTTTGCATTATTCTTTTTATATTTAATCGAAATTATGTCAAAAAATGATCCAGCTTTTAAGTATAACATCTTTGGGACATTTTGAAAACTACCATGAGTGTAAGTTCCGTTTCTAGTCATTTATTAGTACAAATATATACTTAAGAATCTTTAAAAGATAAATTCGATTTTATACGCTTATCTTAGACTGTGATCAGGTTCCATCAGGTGATATGCAAATATTCCTAATGTTGTCACGTGCAACGTCCTGGATTCGATCCCCGATAGGACGAATTTAGGAAATTGTATGTTTTTATTGTGTTTTCCTGATCCCCAACTGATGGGAGGCTTTGGCCGTGGCTAATTACCAGCCTAACAGCTGAACCTTGTGTAGAAACCACAAGAGGTAGGTTCCCTCTCATCAGATCAGCGCCTTTCCATCTTAGATTGTATCATCACTTACCATCAGATGTGATCGCAATGAAACGCTAACCTGCCAGCTATAAAAGGGCAACGATATTTTGCATTCATTCATAATAAAATTTTAAAATAATGTACAAAGTACACATATCAGAAGGGAAACTTCTTTAGCAAATTGGATTTAAAATTTATAAAAGAGGAGTTATAAAAATTTTTTTATTTTATATTTTTTGAAAAACAGTGCATGAAATTATTAAATGACGAGTGGCGAGTTGTCACGTGTTATTTGTAAATATTAAACTAACTAACATTCAAACGAATTAGCATAAAAACGCTGCACATCTTCGTGAAGCTAATCACGCGTTTCATTCGTAAAAATTTTACCCTCATGCGCCTAAAGAAGTTTCACTTGAATAATAAACGGTTTTAGCAGCATATTATTGTTTTTTTTTTCGCTAGGAAATACATTTACGTACGGAGTGTGGGTCTCGCTTTTTCCAAAATACCAACTAAAACCCAGTGGAGCCCTTTGCATCTGAAATAGGGGGCCAGAAGATTGCAAAAGCATTCGACTCCGATGGCACTCTACAAAAGGCTCATTCAAGTAAGGGATAGCAGGCGGGCAAACGCACGCCTCCTATGATTGGGACGAGGGGAATTACTCGCGGCTTCGCGTTCCATCCCCAGCGCCTCTTTCTGCAAGTTGACAGTCTCACGGAAGAAGCAACCGCCCTCAATCCCGCTTCGCTGCCGATCCTTGTGTAAATTATTTTCGGCAGCGAAAGGTCACTTCCTGTTGCGGACATCAAGAGATGCCGCTGTGACCCCAAGCTGGACACTCCGCCACCGTATGGTGCACCGTATGGACGAGAGCTCCACATTCGAGACAGGCAGGTGAATCCTTGCACATTATCTGGTGCAGGTATTTCCCGAAGCATCCGTGCCCGGTAAGCACCTGCACCAACCTGAAGGAAAGCGAACCAGGCCTTCTCAAACTGTTTTTGTTGTCTGTTTAACTAATATCATTGATTTGAATGACAGATACTTCACTTTATTTTGAAATAGTTTCTGTCATCTGGATAGACATTAGAATTGAGTCGAGGAATAACTATTAATCCTATCTATGCAAAACGTTTAATATGCTGCTATATTGCCACATGTATATCTTGCAAACATATCAGTTATTTAATACAGGTCTCGATCTGTATTTAATAGTTTGGCAATTTTTACATGATTTAGTTAAAAATATAGTAATTTGCATACGACGTTTGAATATTATTAAATATTGGTGGGATTACAAAAGCGTAAAATTAATATCACATTGAAGGCTGATATTTAAATATGCATAAAGCCGTTCAGCAAATGCCTCGATTAGAGTTTCCATTTCCATTATGCGTTAAAGTTTATGAAAGGCCAGAAAAACTTGGCGCAAAGAGCATGAACAATGCGCTTAGAAGTTAAATTGTCTTGAACCTCTGAACAAAGTATATATTTATGTATTAAATAGGGCATCGACCTATTTTCTGAAGTTAGTTTTTGTCCACTTCTTCTTTTCATCCTAATGATTTAAAATGTGAAGGTGTGCGGTACACCTTTTATGTGTTTAAACGCGTGGTTAGCGTCACGAAGATGTGCAGCGTTTTTTATGCTAATTCGTTGGAAGGTTAGGTCGTTTTAATATTTAGAAATAACATGTGGCGTTTTAATTGGCCACTCGACATTTAATATTTTAACATACTATTTTTGATAAAATATAAAATAAAATATTTCATAAATTCAAAAACAATTCGTCATTTGAGATTTCAATAAATTATTTGCATTAATTTTCGACACTTTTAATATTTTAATGACAATTACATTCATTAAATTCTTAACATATCTTCCTTTTTCCCTCCTTTTCACTCTCGGAAATCTAAAGTTTTAGATTTGTATAAATATAAACAAGACGTAAATAATGGTTTGTTACAGAAGTTTCACTTCTCACATGTGTACTATATACACACGCGCATATTTTAATTTTATAATTTATATATAATATATTATAATTTTTATTGTATAGCATCACACAGTTAGAGGACGCTTTAGTCTTTTAAATATGTCAAAAATCAAAATCAAAATATTCTTTATTCACGTAGGCTCAAATAGCTCTTTTGAATCGTCAATAGTCTGTCCGTTGGTAACAAATCTACCACCGGTTCGGAAAGTTGATTCCGCTGAGAAGAAACTGGCAAGAAACTCAACGGTTACTCNTTTATGTATTAAATAGGGCATCGACCTATTTTCTGAAGTTAGTTTTTGTCCACTTCTTCTTTTCATCCTAATGATTTAAAATGTGAAGGTGTGCGGTACACCTTTTATGTGTTTAAACGCGTGGTTAGCGTCACGAAGATGTGCAGCGTTTTTTATGCTAATTCGTTGGAAGGTTAGGTCGTTTTAATATTTAGAAATAACATGTGGCGTTTTAATTGGCCACTCGACATTTAATATTTTAACATACTATTTTTGATAAAATATAAAATAAAATATTTCATAAATTCAAAAACAATTCGTCATTTGAGATTTCAATAAATTATTTGCATTAATTTTCGATACTTTTAATATTTTAATGACAATTACATTCGTTAAATTCTTAACATATCTTCCTTTTTCTCTCCTTTTCACTTTCGGAAATCTAAAGTTTTAGATTTGTATAAATATAAACAAGACTTAAATAATAGTTTGTTAAAGAAGTTTCACTTCTGACATGTGTACTATGTACACACGCGCATATTATAATTTTATAATTTATATATAATATATTATAATCTTTATTGTATAGCATCACATAGTTAGAGGACGCTTTAGTCTTTTAAATATGTCAAAAATCAAAATCAAAATATTCTTTATTCAAGTAGGCACAAATACCTCTTTTGAATCGTCAATAGTCTGTCCGTTGGTAACAAATCTACCACCGGTTCGGAAAGTTGATTCCGTTGAGAAGAAACTGGCAAGAAACGCAACGGTTACTCCTTTAAACAATTTTATGTAATGCTATAGAAAAAAATGAATACTTTATGAAATATTGATGAAATATGGCATGAGCTTATGGGATTCAAATAAACTATTATAATATAAGGTAAGTAGCGACCCATTAACGCCCACTGCTCTTGGCACAGGCCTCCTTTCTCATCAGAGAGAGGGTTATTAAAACATAGTCCCACCACGCTGCTCCCCCGTGGGTTGGCAGGCGTAGTACACAAGTGCACTATCTATTCCTTCTCTCTCATAGATTGATGGGAACCCGACACAACCGGAGAGAGATTAGGCGCAGCACATCGTCAACATCACAACTTTGGATATGAGAAAATCATTTTAAAACACTTTAAACTCGCCCGACCCACGATTCGAACCCAGGAGCTCAGGTCTGTAACCGAACATGCTAACCACTAGAGCAATGAGGCAGTCTTTCATAATAATCCATTTCTATAAAATGTGTTATGTGCAATGAAAAATTACCTTCTTGAATGACAAAAGACATGATAACAGAGCATTAAGAAGGTCGTTTCCACTCATTACAATGCCCCCTGACCTTAGGATGTGACGAGCGTAACTTTTTCACGGCAACGGGAACACAAAGAGGGACAATGGGGCGATCATGTGAACGAGGTTTCACATCGCACCATTATTATCCTGTGTAGTAAATTGAATAAAAGCCGGATACATTCCCGGCCCATTGCACAAATTACTCGAAATGGACTTCGAATGTAACGTAACGTATTTATCTTGACCTATTTATTTATGAGCTTCATTTTTGTGATCATTTACAAAATCACTATAAATATAAAGTTAAAGAAAAAAAGTAAGTAGCAGCCCATTAACGTCCTATTGCTGGGCACACGCCTCCTCACTCATAGAAGAGATGCATATTACAGCCTAAACCCACCACGCTGCTCCACTGCAGATTGGCAGTACTCACGTACACTCTCTTATAGTCTGCTGTGGCGGGAATCCGGAGAGAGATCAGGCGAAGGCCTGGCGGCTTAATGAGCTCTCCAAGACACGGGGGTGGATGACACCGTCACCCAACTTCCGGCAAATATTGAGAAAATCTCAATAGAAAACTCAATACCCATTTTTGAATTGGCCTAGGATTCGAACCCACGAACAAACTGTCTGTGACCGAACGTAAACGAACGTTAAAAGTAAGTAGCAGCCTCTGAATGTCCCACTCCTGAGCACAGGCATCCTTATTCACTGGAGAATCCTCACTCGTATGAGAATCGTCACTCGTAGGACAGCCAATTCTTGGCTTACTTAGGGATGTTTATAATAGTGGTCTCGTGATCACTATTATTAACATCTCCAGATGACATGAGAAAAAGTTACTTTCTTTATATACAACTAAAGAATAAAATCAAAACAAGTGGAAGAGGTGACAAGAATTTGTATACTTGGGATCTAAATTTACAAAAGATGGAACATGTGAAAGTGATATTGAAAGGAGAGTGGATGCGGGGAACATGGTAAATGGTGCCCTGCGCGCGTATATGAATAGCCAGAGAGTGTCTCAAAAGGCCAGACTGGCTGTGCATGCTGGAGTGTGGGTGCCAACACTTATGTATGGTAGTGAAAGTTTGGTATGGAAGAAGAATCACAAAAGTAAAATAAATGCGGTAGATATGAGAGCGTTGAGAAATATGTGTGGATTAAAACTAAGTGCCAGAGTAAGAAATGGTGTGAGAAGAGAACGTTGTGGTATCAAAGAAGATGTAGTGACTAAAATTGAGAAAGGTATGCTAAGATGGCTTGGGCATCTAGAGAGAATGAATGAAAGGAGACTGACAAAAAGGATTTATGAGTCAAGAGTGAATGCGAAAGTTGGAAGGGGAAGACCAAAGCGAACGTTCCTGGACCAAATCCGGGACATTTGAAATAAGGGCCAAGGCAAGAGTACTCTAAACCGACGAACTTGTATGAAAGGTTTAATGAGAATGAAAGAAGCGAAGATATGTAAGGATCGTGGCAAGTGGAAGGATGTTGTCTCTGCCTACCCCTCTGGGAATGAGGCGTGATGCTATGTAGGTATGTATGTAATAAAATGAAGATATGTCTTATTTAAATATCGTATAAATGTACGTAACATTTTAGATTCGAAAGCAAATGCTTGAAAAATACGGTTTTTCATCCGATTACACTTATAACTCTTTCCGACAATACTTCATTCTATCAGCTATAAAAGCCGAAGTTTATTGTTGTTTACACATGAACGACTATCTAATACAAAGGAAAAGAGAGTTGTGACATTTTATAAAGGTTAAAGTGTACTTTAGATAAGTAAAAATTATTAGGAATGATAAAAAAATTGTGTGTCCTTAAACTAATATTAGTAATAATATTTATGATATGTATATAAATTATAGTGAATATTTTATTAGTAGTGTATTATTGACAAAATGAATAAATAATAATAATAATAATAACAAATTTTTATTCAGAGCAACATTTGACTCAAAAAGTTGGTTTACAAACTTATGACTATGTTAGGTGCAAATACACTTCGATATAAAAATTAAATTAAATAAAATAAACAATATTGAATCAAATAAAATAAATTAAACTACCATAAATCATATTAAATCACATTAAATAAATTTAAAATCACATGACACATAAACAAATTAAGACTTAGAAACTAAACTATTCTTTTCTCCCAATGAGCCCCTATTAAATGACCTAGGTATTTGCCACGTGAACACGTCAGCCCTTTCTAATTATGTTCCGTTTAATTTTAAAGGTCGTATTTCGACAACCTTTCTTAACCCTCCCTGAAAGACCATCCATTGACTTTTCTTAACGTTATAAATTAATCCATGTACAGCCGCATAATCCTCACAGGATAAAAATAAAAGGTTGACTATAACTCTCCCATTTCCCTTACACGACGATACTCGAATTTACTTGAACGAGTGTTACATAGCCGAGCGTAACAGCTCAGTCTCCTTTAATATCTACAAAACAAAGTATAATATTTGTATTAAAAACATATAATAACGAGATCCATGGAGTATATATATATATATTAGGATTTAAATTTAGGTTTTGATGACCCACATTGCTTATACCAACAGGAGTCGCTGACTTTTTATATTTTTATACAATATATTAATTATTCCATATGGATTTTGTTAAAGGTAAAATATACCAGGATGTAAAGCTTCCGTAATTTGATAAGCTTTGCTTTACTTTTATGTTTCAATTATAAACTAGCCCGTAGTACAATGATAACATGCAGCATATGTTTGTAGGTACATAAGTAGGTAACACATAAGTAGTAGTTAGTATTAATCCATGATAAACGAAGTCACAGGTAGTAGCTAGTAGAGAACAATGCCCATCAAAGTAATCGCCTTACGTCTCCCGCTTTAGATGATTGTCGTGTAATGAAATAGTTATGTCCATGAAATTGAAAGTTCAAGGATAGAGTTAATAGACTATCATTTTATACGGATTTAGGTGGGAATAAAATAGAAATTGGATGTTCTTTATCCTATTGAAAGGTTAAAAACAATGTAGATTTAAATATGAAATGCAAAACGGGCTAATTAGCATTTCTTATAATTATTTTATTACACCTCACAAGACTATCTCGCTGGGGTAGTAGAGTAAGTAATCAATTTGCTAGCAGAGGCCCCCTGATTGAGTCTGGACTGGAGGGAGGCTTACCAGCAAAGACATACCGCCAAATAAAGATATTTGTATTCCGGTACGATGGTGTGTAAAAACCAAAAGAAGTAAATTGCCTTTCACCACCATCAGGTGTGATCGCAGTCAAGCGCCTACCTGTCAGTAATAAAACACACTGAATGATCACCTGAGAAGTGGCAACTTTTATATATTACTAGCTGTTCCAATATGATCGTTCACGTAGTTTCTCGAGACAGATATTAGGAAATACATTGCACAAATACAAGTGCACTCTCTATTCTTTCACTCTTACATTCTGATGAGACGGCAATCCGACACGATGGGAGAAAGATATGGAAGGACCGACGGTTTAACATGCTCCTTAAGGCAAGCGGATGGAGCACGCCACTAACTTTCCAAGTTCGGGCAAATAGTGAGAATTACTTAACAGAAAACTTAGTACCTGATGTCTGTAACCTTACAATCTAACTAACAGAGCAAAAAAGCAATATGGGAAAATAGAAAGTTCTAGTCAATGAAAAGTGACAGAAAACACCAGAATAGAACCATCTTCGCCTAATTGTCTTTCTAATGAAACTGGTTTAGGGCACATTAGTTGGATGGTTTTCAAATTCATTACTTTTTATATAGATTGTATATTATGATATGGACTAATAGATTTTTCAGGTTTCATTGATTTATCAATGCTTCATGAAATCATTTTCCTGTGAGAATTGTAAGCAATTGTTAACTTATTGAGATAAGTATTGTTAAAACTGAAGTTGTACAATTAATAATTTATTACAGTTATAGTTTGAAAGGAAACGGAAGTACTCTTTTGTTTGTCTTCACCCAA
Source organism: Elymnias hypermnestra (assembly GCA_015832385.1). Classification (NCBI taxonomy): domain Eukaryota; kingdom Metazoa; phylum Arthropoda; class Insecta; order Lepidoptera; family Nymphalidae; genus Elymnias; species Elymnias hypermnestra. The sequence goes on from JACTOM010000867.1 coordinate 132,803, forward strand.
TGTTTCTCCTCACCACGGAGATAAAGGAAAGCTCTTGTGGCGATACACGAAGTAGTTAAATAAATAACAAGAAGTCTTTCATTGATTTAAAATTAGTAAAGTGATAAATAATTAAAATGTTGTGAAATGACAAAGTGTATAGTATATAGTAACAAGTATTTGTGGACGTTTTAATAGTTTTGATGAAATTATATATGTCGGAGAATAGGAGAGAAGGAGCATAAAGCATAGGGGCGTAGGATTTTCCGCCGACATCGTCATTAATGGCATCAATAATTCAATTTCCACACTGTGAGCGTTGGTGGGTAATATTGGTGCAATCAAACACTTTATTAGTCAACTCAGTCACTCATAATAGCTAGGAACGCGACAGTTTCTATAGTCGATCGCTCTGGCGGACCGTTACCCGAGAACTGGAGAGACGCGCGCCGGATGTCACTATTGACTCCGTCCCACACCGATAGACAGATGGCGTCAGCGTTCCACAGACTATTGTACTCCGATATGTGTTTAACACAATTCAGAAAGATAGAGCTTTCAGAATAGATTAAATTTTCAAACACTTATTAAAGCTTTTCTAGTAACTTCTGTGAAGAAACTTGAATACAATTTTTTTTAAGTTTAGTCTGAGCTTCTCTTGCCTACTCTCGGAGTTGTCTGGATTAATTTTGTAACAAATACAGGGAATGGTAAAAAACGGTTTATCTCACTTCGAAACACTGACACTTCTATTTCAATAATGTACTCCAGTAAATAAAAACATGGAGGAAGACGTATAAATAAATAAATAAATAAAAATAAAATAAGCCTTTATTGCTATAATACAACTTAGTCTAATATTAAATTTAAATATAACAAGATTTTTTTTTTTTTACTAAATACTAATTTATAATTATTTTAACTTATTATATTAGGAACTGGGTTTTTCTGTATAGCTTGTCCTCCGACAAAGGCCTCCTCTAAGGATTTCCATTTTGGTTTTTCCCTGGCAATACGTGTCCATTCTGGACCAGCGATCTTTTTGATGTCGTCTTCCCAACGTTTATTTTGTCTCCCTTTCTTTCTTTTATTACTACGCGGGTACCATTCCGTAACTTGTCTCGTCCATTTCTCGATTTGTTCTCTTAGCATGTGCCCCGTCCATCTCCATTTTTGACGTTTGTAGACCTTATATACATTTTCAAATTTAGTTTTGTTTTTTATGATTTGTAATCTCACCTTGTCTATTCTTTTCACTCCAAGCACACTTCTTTCCATGGCGTTTTGGCATATTCGAATTTTTTGTAGTTGTTGCTCGGTTAGTGCCCACGTTTGACAACCATATGATAGACAAGGGAGTATACATGAGTTGAATACTCTCCTCTTTTCTGTAATAGGCATATCTTTGTCTTTCATCACCTCACTAAGAGACCAAAAACGTTTCCAGCTGTTAGCAATCCTCCTATCTAATTCTTTTTGCATTGTGTCTTCAGTGGATATGAGTTGACCTAAATATACATATTCGTTGACATATTCTATGTCTATGTTTGTATCTCCGTT
>JACTOM010000867.1:148062-220992 GCA_015832385.1 Elymnias hypermnestra
AGTCACTCAGCGTGCGATGGAGAGGGCTATGCTCGGAATTTCTCTACGTGATCAAATCAGAAATGAGGAGATCCGTAGCAGAACCAAAGTCACCGACATAGCCCTACGAATCGCGAACCTGAAGTGGCAATGGGCGGGGCACATAGTCCGACGGACCGATGGACGTTGGGGCCCGAAGGTGCTGGAGTGGCGACCCCGCACCGGGCGGCGCAGTGTAGGGAGACCCCCCACAAGGTGGACCGACGACATAAAGAGGGTCGCCGGTAGCCGCTGGAGCCAGGCGGCACAAGACCGGGCCTTGTGGACGTCATTACGTGAGACCTATGTCCAGCAGTGGACGTCATCGGTTGAAGAGACGACGGCGACTAATTAATACAAAAATGACATAGAACCTTGCGCAAACACCTTTAGAAGTTATACAACTATTAACCGTATGTATAATAAACTCTACTAAATTATAATATGTTTATTTCCAAGATTAACTTAATACCCGGATTTCTCTTTCTCACATAATTCATATTATACTGAAATCCCTTTTCTTAAGCACAGTGACACCGGTTATGTATTATGCAAATGGCTAACTAGCAAAGATTTTGCTGATAAATAGCCCTGTTTGTCATATGGAAAATACCTTAAATCCGGGAAAGCTTACTGCTAAATCTTTTGAGGTCTCGCCGCAAACCTTACAATGATACTGTTCTAGTTTAAACTTGCTCTATAGTGAGACAATAACACCGAGAAAGTACTTAAATTAGAGCTATTCATGCGTTTAGTTATGTAATAGAAAGAATTATATAAAAATAAAGCAATCTAAAACAATCTACAGACATGAAGCCCTGGTTTCGAGTCCCGGGTCGGGCCAATTCAAAAAGGAATATTGAGTTTTCTATTTAAGATTTTCTCAATATACGCCCGAAGTTGGGAAGTTGGCGGCGTGATCCACCCCCGTGCCTCGGAAAGCACGTTATGCCGTCGGTCCTGCGCCTTATCTCTCTCCGATCGTGTCGGATTCCCGTCACAACGGTCTATCAGAGTGAAGAAATAGAGAGTGCACTTGTGTACTATGCCTGCCAATCCGCAGTGGAGCAGCGCGGTGGGTCTATGCTCTCCTATAAGTGAGGAGGCCTGTGCCCAGCAGTGCGACGTTAATGGGCTGCTCCTTACTTACATACTTACTAAAATGACCTTCTTGAAATGATTACATAGAAGAAAGCTTTTAAATCATTAAAGCTGGTAATGTACCTTTTAGCACAAGCTAACAAAAATAAAAAAAAAACGTACACCCTGACTGAGTTTGTTGTGGGCTCTTCTCAGATCAGGGCGCGAAGGAACTCTCGTAACTTTAAATTGAAAGTCGTTCCTTAATGTTATCATCAGTCATTCATTAAAATATTATATGAAAAAAAAAAGATATTTGACAATTCATAAGTGCTGTAAGATTCCTATTTGAATAAATATATTTTGACTTTGACTTTGACTTTAACATATAAAATAACACTTGCATCCATTATGCTTTCTTAAAAATATGTTAAATTGTTTAATTTTGACACTGTATTTAACCAGTTTCCTTTATGAAAATAAATGTAAAGTGAATATACAAAGCCAAATGAAAGGTCATGAATTAAACACGAATTCAAATGCTTGATGAATTCATTGCGAGGTTATTGTTTTAGGATTATCTATCATCATCCTTACTAATATTGTAAATGTGAAAGCAACTCTTTCTGTCTGTTGCCCTTTCACGCCAAAATTACTGAATCGATTTAAATGAAATTTGGTATACAGATAATCTAGAGCCTCAGAAAGTACATAGGCTACTTTTTATGCAAAAAAATTAAGGATGTATCGTCTTTTTCCGAGCTAGAACACTTATTTTTAAGGCTGTTGAGTCGATATAAATAAATATGACGTACAAATTTTGTAAAAGTATTACCCTCAACGGTATTTGTTGTGAACTATTGCAAACAGCTCATTAAATAAATTATAGGTATGTATGTGATCTGTAAAATAATTAAGCTAAATTATTAAATGCTACTCAAAAACATTCCATAACGAAATCATGGACAGAGGTAGAATTTCATTTTTAAAGAATTTTTTTTTCCTATACTATGATATTTCGTTTTGCTTATAAAAATTAAATAGCAGTTTATAAACGTCCCATTGCTGGGCAGAGGCCTCACAATTAAACCCACCATAATCCACTGAGAGTTAGCAGCCTAAACATGCCCCAAATTTCCTCCCGGGATATCAACGCTGCCTTAATATGTCTTCCTTTGCCGAAACGCATAATAATAAATTTGAAGAATAATTAAGCACATAACGGAACCGGTGACTTCTCTGAATAAGCTCCACGTATTTCATCGCGTTTTGGACTGATGAGAGGCTTCGGGCGTGGGTAATTACCAAAAACATATTGCCAAGCAAACAGATTTGTTTTCAAGCATGATACTGAGTAGAAACCATTAGAGGTAAATTATTTCTTACCAAGTTAACGCTTCCATCATAGACAGTAGCTCACTTAGCATCAGGTGAGATCACAGTCATTCCCTAACTTGTCACCAATAAAAAAAATGTAAAAATGTACCTGGTGGTTCTCTAACAATGGACTAGCAATGAATTCATCAAGAATCCATGTTTTATTCATAACCTTTATTCATTTTAGTTTGAAAATTTATTCCGAAGTAGTTTCCCACTTTTCTGCTCTGTAAATTGCGATAATGATATACGATTTACGTCGTTGGCTGATATTGACGTAATCAGCTGTATGAATTTTGTATAAAGTTGTCTGTCTAGACACTTTTAGTATTTCAGAGAGGGTAATATTTGAAGGAAAATTTTTGAGGTGGTTTTCGTTTAAATAAGAAATATGAGATTATGATAAGTTATATACATTGTATGCAAATTTAATGATTTTTGTTCATTAAAATTGTGATCTTTTGGTAAACACCACTTGCCATCAGAATGTTACTATATTGACAGGTCCATTTGAGGATAAAACGAGATATAGAGGAAAATATAGAACAACGAGTTATAACGATTATACGACGTCCTCATCAAATTCATGTAAAATTGGACTCTTGCGATAGGTCATGTTACTAGGATAAATGATCAGACGCATTTAGAGCTGTATTCGGAAGCGAGGACTGAAGAACACGATTTAACTATAGGTACAAAAAGGTAAGTAGCAGCCCATCAATCTCCAACTGCTGGGCACAGGCCTCCTTGTTGTCATGAGAGAGGGTTTTGGGCACTGACTTACTAGAGCAGCCTCTACAGCGGGTTGACAGGTATCATATACAAGTGTACTCACTATTTACTCACTCTCACAGTCCGACACGACCGGAGAGAGATCACCATTAGGAATACCAATTACATGAAGAGTTGAAAGACATCTAATTCATTAAAATTACACAGATACCTTAAGATATATCATTTGAATCGAAGATGATCGTCCGGGGTACTGTGCTTCAGCTGCATTCGCCCTCTGTCTTTGCCGTGCCTCCTTTAGCGAAATGATAGTTTCGCAGAAGGTGGCAACATCATTCCAGGCCCACTCGTTGACAAGAATTGCACCTATAATACTTCCCAGCGAGAGGTCTGCACCGATCTGCGACGTCAGAAGATAACGCTGAGGTCCCTAAGCAGGACATTCGGCCACCGTGTGGTGCACTGTGTCCACAGGAGCAATCGTGGCAGGTGGCCGACGGCTCACAGCCAACGATTTGGTGCAGGTATTTGCCAATGCAACCGTGACCGGTTAGCACCTGCACCAAACGGTAGGAAAGCACTCCTTGTCGTCTACCCAGCCATTGCTCCAAGTTAGGGCGGAGTGCCGCTATTATGGCCCCACCGGCTGCTGGGGACCCGAGGTCCTGTTTCCATGCTTGGATCAAGGCTCTATCGGCAATGATCTTGACCTTCCTAACTTCGTCGGCATGAGGTGTTTCCCCTCTGGCCCTCGCAGCTACTCTGCACTGGTAAAAAGCTGCGAGAACTTCCGCTCTCAACTCCCAAGGGGGATCGCCCGCCAGCAGGGTTGCTGCCGTTGATTGATTACTTTTATTACTAATTGATTACAATTTAATACATTGGACTTATGGGGTATGTCACCAAAATAATCGAGACCAGACTCCCGAGATACTTTTTTGAAGACCAACTGCACAGCAGCAAAAAGATGTACCTCTTTCTGCTAATAGGCTAGATCACTCAAAAAATGCTTTGGCGGAAATACTGTTTAGAAAACTGCACGAAATAAAGATCGGATTGGATAAACGTGTGTGAATAAGGCTAAGAGGTGGTAAAGTAATGGTGGTGTAAGATGATGCTATAGACGTTTATGATAATCATTCAGTTCAATAAAGTTCAACAATGAAGGTGTTACTGTTTATAGAATTTTGGTCGTTGTATGCTGTTAACCCCAATAATAAAAAAATCTAAGTAAAAGTTAAATGAAAGAAAAAAGTGGTTATGGCAGAAGTTATTAGAGCTTTACGCTTGATGACATTTGAAACAACGTTGAATTACCTAGACTTATACGTTGTTGAATAGAGTATGCTTGGATTAGTGCTTTCTCGAAGGTTCTCCAGGTATTTCGAGAGTTCGTGTTCCAAATTAGCGCTTGACTGTGATCTCACCTTATAAGTGATGATACAGTCAAAGATGGAAGCGCAATAATCTGGTTAGAGGCGATATACCCTTTACGGTTTCTACACAGCATCGTACCGGAACACAAATCGTTTTGTTTTGGCGGTACGTCTTTGCTGGTAGGGTGGTAACTAGCCATTGCCGAAGCCTTTCACCAGTCCAGACTCAAGAAAATTAGAAAATACAATTTCTTAAATTCGGGGATTGAACTCGGGACCTCCGCTAGCAAAGCGAATACTCGCATCACTGCGCCATCGAGGCCGTCAGAAGACAGAGCCCTCGTCTTTGCTGGGGAAGTCTACGAATATCGACGTTGTAGATAAATTGGATGTTCCTGATTTTTGAAGATCAAAAGCTTCGATAACAAATTCGGGTTATTCAGATCTAATATTTGCTCCTACAAAACCAAACAAAGGTGTGATAGGTTTTACACTAGGCTTCTCTGTGATCAAGCAGTAAGTACAGGTATGGGTGATGACGTTTTCACTGATGTAGACGACTGATAATTTCATGATTTCAAAAATCTAAATAAATACTGTTTGAGCTTAATATACGTAGCCAACCCAACTATAGTAAAGTCAAACTATTAACGTTGGTAAATGTTAAAATAAAAGTGAGTACAAAATGAGCAACGAATTCAATACTTATTATTTTAAAGATTCACAAAAACGATACATTGTCGAGAAAAAACAGTGCATATATATAGTTATATATATAAGGCTGCATTAATTTTGATATGGCTTTTATATACAAGAAGATGCCTTTGCAGCGAATAATCTAAAAAATGGATGTAGCACTCTTTTGGACGCTAAATAAAAACCTTTATCTTCACTTTCTAGAGAGGCTTTATTGATTGATGTTATTATAATGAAAAGAAAAAATTAAATACCTGTTAATCCAAATGTATAGTGCTTTTTTGTGTCATTTTAAAAGTTTTCGAAATATATATGAAATATTAAAGCAAACTGTGGCTAAAATTTGTAATGACTTTTACTTACTTTTTTACATTGAAGTTCTTACTGTATGTACTGTATTGGTTTATAAACCCGTATTTTATTTACGCTATATATAAAGCTGATCCATTAGGCTCGCACGAGTCACGCTGACTGTGCTCAAAACACGAACCACAAAGACCTAATATTTGCGATCATTCATCTTATGTCACTTTGCTAAGACAGATTGCTTTGAATTTACAATAAATAAAACTTCACCTACCTATACACATCACTTAAAGTCGTACGGAAGTTGATTAAAGTTTTGCGGGCGGTGTTATGAAGTTAGTTACATTATCCCCTGTTGTTTTAGGGTGTAAATCAATTTGTTATTTTGACGTGCGCTGTTGGGTGGGGTGTTCGCGGCGCGTACAACGCGGCTTAGCGGGAACGCAAGCGAACCAAACTGCGGAGGTAAGGCGGCGTTACATACGGAGAGTTTACGCATGCGTCTAACTCCTACAATGTTGGCTCATAACCGCAAATTTTTCTCTATGTTGTTACAAACTAAATTGCAAAACCGCAGGCGGAGGTAACGCTTACGGTGTTCTCCCTGATGTTATTATAATAACGTGACTTTTTTAGATAATTCCTTCTGATATTTTCGCGATTTGCTTTCATGATAATGCAATATGTACATCGTTGTCATAGCTATGGTTATTTGTGTAAAAGTAATTACCAACATTACTTTTAAAGTAGTGGACTAACTATTTCTCTGTTATTGGCTCATAACCGCAAAGCTTCCTCTTTGTTGTTACAAACTAAATTGCAAAACCGCAGGCGGAGGTAACGCTTACGGTGTTCTCCCTGATGTTATTATAATAACGTGACTTTTTTAGATAATTCCTTCTGATATTTTCGCGATTTGCTTTCATGATAATGCAATATGTACATCGTTGTCATAGCTATGGTTATTTGTGTAAAAGTAATTACCAACATTACTTTTAAAGTAGTGGACTAACTATTTCTCTGTTATTGGCTCATAACCGCAAAGCTTCCTCTTTGTTGTTACAAACTAAATTGCAAAACCGCAGGCGGAGGTAACGCTTACGGTGTTCTCCCTGATGTTATTATAATAACGTGACTTTTTTAGATAATTCCTTCTGATATTTTCGCGATTTGCTTTCATGATAATGCAATATGTACATCGTTGTCATAGCTATGGTTATTTGTGTAAAAGTAATTACCAACATTACTTTTAAAGTAGTGGACTAACTATTTCTCTGTTATTGGCTCATAACCGCAAAGCTTCCTCTTTGTTGTTACAAACTAAATTGCAAAACCGCAGGCGGAGGTAACGCTTACGGTGTTCTCCCTGATGTTATTATAATAACGTGACTTTTTTAGATAATTCCTTCTGATATTTTCGCGATTTGCTTTCATGATAATGCAATATGTACATCGTTGTCATAGCTATGGTTTTTTGTGTGAAAGTAATTACCAACATTACTTTTAGAGTAGTGGACTAACTATTTCTCTGTTATTGGCTCATAACCGCAAAGCTTCCTCTATGTTGTTATAAACTAAATTGCAAAACCGCAGGCGGAGGTAACGCTTACGGTGTTCTCCTTGATGTTATTATAAAAACGTGACTTTTTTAGATAATTCCTTCTGATATTTTCGCGATTTGCTTTCATGATAATGCTATATGTTCCATCGTTGTCATAGCTATGGTTATTTGTATAAAGTAAATACCAACATTACTTTTAGAGTAGTGGACTAAATATTTTATTTTTTTGTTGACTCATAACCGCAAAGCTTCCTCTTTGTTGTTACAAACTAAATTGCAAAACTGCAGGCGGAGGTAACGCTTACGGTGTTCTCCCTGTTGTTATTATAATAACGTGACTTTTTTAGATTATTCCTTCTGATATTTTCGCGATTTGCTTTAATGATAATGCAATATGTACATCGTTGTCATAGCTATGGTTATTTGTGTAAAAGGAATTACCAACATTACTTTTAGAGTAGTGGATTATCTATTTCTATTTTTGTTGACTCATAACCGCAAAGTTTCCTCTTTGTTGTTACGAACTAAATTGCAAAACCGCAGGCGGAGGTAACGCTTACGGTGTTCTCCCTGATATTATTATAATAACGTGACTTTTTTAGATCATTCCTTCTGATATTTTCGAGATTTGCTTTCATGATAATGCAATATGTACATCGTTATCATAGCTATGGTTTTTTGTGTGAAAGTAATTACCAACATTACTTTTAGAGTAGTGGACTAACTATTTCTCTATTATTGGCTCATAACCGCAAATTTTTCTCTATGTTGTTACAAATTAAGTTGCAAAAACCCTCAAATGTTTTCTGCCGTGCTGCTATGATTAAGTAGTTTTTTTAGAGAATTTCTTCTGATATTTTTGCGATTTTCCATCCCGATAAAACAATATATTTAATAGATATTTTAAAAGAAATAGACGTCTAGCTGGGGCTTAATATATATTTTTTAATTATTAATAAGAATTGGAAATACTTTAACTCCTCCATGTAAGTGTTGTTCAAAGATTCAATAGTTTTTAAAATACTTTATTGACTTGCACGCAAGTTCAAACTAGTAGTACGTGACACATAATAAGACAATTTTAAGTGTGATATATCATCATTTATTTCATAAATTTTAGAAAATTTCTTTTATTATAGCTTATTAAACTTTATACTAATATTATAAAAGCAAAAGGAAGGCAATTCTTCTATTGTGTACAAAACCGCAAGCAAAGTGGATTTATTTGATTAATTCAATTAAATCAAAAAAATATTTTCAACGGGTAGATATTTATAGTCTAACACAGTTTTAAGTAGGATTACCTTGTTAGTTTTTAGTATTAGGTATTATATCAATTTGTCTCCACTGTTTAATAAATTCACAACTAATTTCTATTCTTTCCACTACTTATTCAGTTATTTTTTTTAGCAATTCTTTACAATTTGTATAAATAGAACAAATACGAAAGCATGTAGATAATAAAACGAGCAATGTTAAATGAAAAAAAAATAAGGCGTATTATAATCGAAAAAGAAATTATAGACCAAATCATAAACAGAACTTTCTTTCTTAAAATATATAAAAGAAAAAAAAGTGGGTCCGTTACCAAATTTTATTACGAAGTGTATTTTAAATAATAATACTTTTGGAACCGTAAAAGCGTCTTCATTTATATATCTGCTTAACTTTAAAAAAAAGTGTAGATCTTAAATATTTAGAGAATGCAAAAGTTGTTGTGTACAATAGAATATTTTATTATCTTTTGGCAAACGTAAGTTCAGTTTAAAACTCTTACTTCATTTATAATTAATACGATACTGAAACACAGCCAACTGTATTCAGATTTAGCTGATGTAATATTTAAAATGTTGCTGTAAAATATGTGCGTATGAATATGTAATTAAGAATTCAATTCAAGTCGTTACATCAGTTTTGAATCGTCATATACTGGTTGATCCACAAAAGTTCTCACAGTTAGAAAGCTGTTTATTTTATCTCTAATAATAAAACAACACGGTGAGGTTACATAGAATTTCTCTCGTTTAAATAAACGAACAAAGAGAAATTGTTGCGAAATGTACACATATTTTACAATACATCATTTATACAAAAACTTTACATTTTTACACATTTAGCAATAAATAAGTTTCTATATACCATTTCAATAGTCTTAAATGTAAAAACATCTTCAGCAAATACCTTCACCAACTAAACTACGATGAAATTGAAAACCTACTCACCACAATAAAATAATAAACTAATACCGCCATTATCCCAAAAACTGTTCTAATTAAAATAATAATAAGGTCTGAAAATAAAACGTAATCATTATCATTTTAAATGATAAAATGAACAATTATTTAATATATATTTTATTTCTACTAATTTATATATTACGTTACTTTACTACGTTAATAATCGTCTAAAAACTATAGTTTTCTATAACACACACACACACACACACACACACATGTACAACGCAATGCTCGACGACCTCAGCAGAGCTTCTCAACAGGTGGGCTTAAAAATGAACATGGATAAGACGAAAGTTATGTCCAATATTCATGTCCCGCTCCACCGAGTCATCGTTGAGAACTCAGTTCTCGAAATTGGTGACAAGTACACATACCTGGGACATATAGTCCGGCTAGGTAGGTCCAATTTCGACAAGGAGGTCAACCGCCGAATCCAACTCACTTGGGCAGCGTTCGGGAAAGCACGCCAGATATTTTCGTCCGATATCCCTCAGTGCCTGAAGACCAAAGTCTTTGAACAGTGCGTGTTGCCAGTGTTTACCTTTGGAATTTGGAAAATTGGATTTTGAAATGGATTGGAAATGTGGTCGCTGACTATGGGCCTCATTCGAAAGCTCAGATTGCGATGGAGAGTGCTATGCTCGGAGTTTCTCGACGCGATCAAATCAGAAATGAGAAGATCCGTAGCACAACCAAAATCACCGGCATAGCTCTACGAATCGCAAACCTGAAGTGACAATGTGCGGGGCACATAGTCAGAGGAACCGATGGAGGTTGGCGCTCGAAGGTGCTGGAATGGAGACCACGTACCGGGCGGCGCAATGTATGGAGACCCCCCCACAAGGTGGACCGACGACATAAGGAAGGTTGTCGGTAGCCGCAGGAGCCAGGCGGCGCAAGATCTGACCTTGTGGGCATCATTTCGTGAGTCCTATGTCCAGCAGTAGACGTGCATCGGTTGAAACGACGATGACGACAGAGTTCCAGTAATATAATAGGAAGGGACTGACCCCCAAGACACGGGTTCTCCTAGTTTGAGGATCAAGGGTAGTATTAATAAAATATGTAATAATGGGACAAAAAAACATTTTTATTTTTATTGTTCTTCATTTTAATGCATGGCTGATGATCATATTAAATTATGATTGATTGTCACATGACTTCATTGAACTTAATATATATATAAACAATAAGTAACAGCCTATTAACGTTCCACTGTTGGCCACAGTCTTCCTCACTCATAAGAAATAGGGTTTTTTAGAACATAGACCCACCACGCTGTTCCACTACGGGTTGGGAGGCATAGTACATAAGTACTCTCTATTCCTTCACTCTCATAGACCGATGTGACGGCAATCCGACACAACCTGAGAGTAATCAAGCGCAGGACCGACGGCTTAACGTGCTCTCCAAGGCACGGGGGTGGAGCACACCGCCATCTACATGAGAAAATTTTAATAGAAAACTCAATATCAGGACCTCATACTTGTATCTTAACATGCTAACCACTAGACCAATAAATTGTGATAGATATATTTCGATAATTCAGTTAATGATGCAAAATTTTACAGTAAACTATGTTTTTTATAGAAACCCTCTCATCGATTGCAAAATTATTTTTGTTTTGTGCTTAATCAAGAAAAGGTTCGTATGAAAAACATAAAATTAATCAAGTTGCGTGGAACGGAGTGGAGTCCTTAGTGCTTTGGCAATAAAAAGTTTTTCATAAAACCTTATGGCATTTGACGTAATTGACAAATAAGCATATATACTTTATAAGCACGTGTGTAGGCAAGTGAGTGTAATGTGTGATTTATTGATTTAATATTTAATGCGTTTTTTAATATTTGCATAAGACACTCATTCGTATACTTGGATCTAAATTTACAAAAGATGGAACATGTGAAAGTGATATTGAAAGGAGAGTAAATGCAGGGAATATGGTAAATGGTGCTCTGCACGCCTTTATGTATAGCCAGATGGTGTCTCAAAGGGCTACATTGGCTGTGCATGCTGGAGTGTTGGTGCCAACACTTATGTATGGTAGTGAAAGTTGGGTATGGCAGAAGAATCACAAAAGTAAAATAAATGCGGTAGAGATGAGAGCGTTGAGAAGCATGAGTGGATTAAAACTGAGTGACAGAGTAAGAAATAGTGTGATAAGAGAACGTTGTGGTATAAAAGAAGACGTAGTGACTAAAATTGAGAAAGGTATGCTTAGATGGTTTGGGCATGTAGAGAGAATGAATGAAAGGAGACTGACAAAAAGGATTTATGAGTCAAGAGTGAATGCGAAAGTTGGAAGGGGAAGACCAAGGCGAACGTTCCTGGACCAAATCCAGGACATTTTAAATAACGGCCAGGGCAAGAGTACTCTAAACCGACGAACTTGTATGAAGGATTTAATGAGAGTGAAAGAAGCGAGGGAAATATGCAAGGATCGTGGCAAGTGGAAGGATGTTGTCTCTGCCTACCCCTATGGGAATGAGGCGTGATGCTATGTATGTATGTATGTATGTACACTCCTTTTCTATATAAGTGTGGGAAGTTTTATACATATCTGTATACGTAATCTTCTTTAAACATTCACAAACCAGTCGAAAACTGTGGCAATGTTAAAGTCTGGAAGTCTCGAAACTTTAGGGGTTGGTAAATCTTCTCCCAAATATCCACATCATAGTATTGATATCGAACTTCTTAACAACCAATTTTCCTCTTCTGATATTAAAGATCGCTCAGATAAAGAGCGAATTTTAAGCATTCTTTCCACATTGTTAACTGCTGAGATTTATTAATTTCACTCCCTTCACCGAATGCGATATTAAGAAGAACTTAATATTTGTCTTCTCTAATGCCATCGGGGATTGTACCTATTATTACCCATATAAAGTGTCAGCAAATAAACTTAATTCATATAAAAGATCGCGTATGTGGAGGTTTTATAAGGACTGAACATTCATAATTTCAATAACGTTACAAAGGTACTTCAAAAATAAAAGCCGAACTAAAGACAACCACTTTTAACTTCGGCTTAATTTAATTAAAAAACTCAACATTCGTTGTTGAGTGAAGACCTCGTAAAGGTGAACTCTCATGTAAAATTTGCCTTGTTAACGTTGTAACACAGATTTTTTCACATTGTGGGGGAAAACAAACAGTAAAAGGGAATGTAATGAGGAAAAACGTGTCCGTAGAAAACGTTAGAAAAAACGGCTTCTCATAGCAAGCATTTTAATGCTCCTTAAGGCGATGAATAGTAAAAATATTTCAGTGAAAGCGCGTCACGTAGGGAGAGCGACCCCCCGGGAGGTTCGGGAAATGCCGACGCGTGCTTACTCCGATATGAAATGCTTAAGATGATGACATCAGAAAATATGGAATCGGCTAGTCAATAGTCCTTCATTATTTCTGACAGGTTAGTGATAGACCGACTGCCTCATTGGTCTAGTGGTTAGCATGTTCGGCTACAGACATGAGATCCTGGGTTCGAATCCTGGGTCAAGTCGATTCAAAAATCAATATAAGGTTTCCTATGAAGATTCTCTCAATATTTGCCCGAAGTTGGGATGTTGGCGGTGTGCTTCAACCTCGTTCTTCGGAGAGCACGTTAAGCCGTCGATCCTGCGCCTGATATCTCTCCGGTCGTGTCGGATTCCTGTTACATCCGACTGTGAGTGAAGAAAAAAAGAGTGCACTTGTATACTATGCTTATCAAAACACAGTGGAACAACGTGGTAGGTCCATGCTCTAAATACCCTCTATCCTATGAGTGGGGAGGCCTGTGCTCAGCAGTGGGACGTTACCTAGTGCTTGACTGTGATCACACCTGATGGTAAGTGATGATAAAGTATTAGATGGAGTCGTTCTAATGTGGTAAGAGGCCATTCACCTTATATGGTATCTACACAACATCGTAACGTAACACAAATCTCTTCTCTTAGCAGTACGTCTTTGCTGGTAGAGTGGTAACTAGACCAGACTCAGACAAATTAGAAAATGACATAGCCTAAATTGATTCTACTGTGCATTAAAGCCAGGACCTCTGCTAGCAAAGTGTGTACTCGAACCACTGCGCCATAGTAATCAGAACCACTGCGTTGAACTGAAAGAATCTGCTTTGCTAAGTGACTCCACTTACCAAAGATGCCCATCAGAGCCTGGACTAGTGGGAGGTTTTGAACGTGTTTTTTTTTCATTGTATCAGCAAAATATGCCGCTAAGCAAGAATTTTGCGACAGAACGCTCTGTAAAAACTGTCAATGACTAAATACTTCTCAACAGATCAGCGCGCTGTCATATTAGATTCTTTCATTACTTTCCAACAGTTGAAATGACAATTAAGTGTTAACCTTTCATTACCATTCATTCTAGAGATCGAAATCTATCGAAAATCTATGCTAGATCCTAAAATAAGAAATATTAAGCTTTATATTTCNCATACTCGAACCACTGCGCCATAGTAATCAGAACCACTGCGTTGAACTGAATGAATCTGCTTTGCTAAGTGACTCCACTTACCAAAGATGCCCATCAGAGCCTGGACTAGTGGGAGGTTTCGGACGTGATTTTTTTCCATTGTATCAGCAAAAATATGCCGCCAAGCAAGAATTTTCCGACAGAATGCTCTGTAAAAACTGTCAATGACTAAATACTTCTCACCAGATCAGCGCGCTGTCATGTTAGATTCTTTCATTACTTTCCAACAGTTGAAATGACAATTAAGTGTTAACCTTTCATTAATATAAATTTTACTAATTTGACATTTGATGTGTAGTTTCCTTTTCTACACTATCGGAAAAAATTAAAGGATCAAAATTATTCGATTTTTTCTAGAGATCGAAATCTATCGAAAATCTATGCTAGATCCTAAAATAAGAAATATTAAGCTTTATATTTCTTTTTGTTTTACTCCGATTTGATTATTTTTATAAAAAATAAAGCAATTTGAAAAATCGTTTTGATTGATCTTTTGATTTTTTTGCTACAATATATCTTCTATATATATATATACGAGTATATATATATATTGTGTGTCGGAGAATAAGAGAGAACGGAGAAGCATAAAGCACAGGGGCGTAGGGTTCTCCGCCGACATCGTTATTAATTTCTTATACTGTGGGCGTTCGTGGGTAATGCCGGTGCAATCAAACACTTTATTAACTCGAATTATAATGTTCAATCACTTAATGTTCCCGATATCAATTTACACAAACTCATTAACAATAATAGCTAGGAACGCGACAGTTTCAACAACAGACTGCTCCGGTCGAGCGCCACTCGACAACTGCCGAAAGACTGCCACCATTGACTCTGTCCACGCCGATAGATGGCGCCATCGTTCACAAACATCTGCCCTCCGACATATATATAAGAAATATCCAGGTATCTATTGACTCATCACGATATCTCTGGAATCATAAGGCGTAGAGACTTGAAGTTTGGTAGGAATATTCCTTTTGCCGAGTAGAGGTCAGCTAAGAACGGATTTTTCTAAATTCTACCCACAAGGGGCGTTACGGGGGTGCTAATTAAAAAGAATTCAAATTTTCACATTTACAAACTATACATCGATAATCTAGAGCCTGAAAAAGGACTATTAGTTCTTTGCAGTAATACACAGCAAATAGCTCATTGAAGTATTAAACGCGTATAGCCTTAATTAATGAAAATGCTACCCAAAATACTTTTTTATACATATAGCAGACAAACGAGCTAGGGGATCAAATCAAATCAAATCAAAATTATCTTTATTCAAGTAGGCATATTACAGCACTTTTGAATCGTCAAATTATATTTTTTTTCCACACTCTGATTCTAATATACATCTGATGACGGTACTCAAGATCGGCTTAAAATCTAAAGTTACGAGGGTTCCTTCGCGCCCTGATCCGAGAAGAACCCACAACAAACTCAGTCGGGTTTTTTTTTTTACCATCATCATTACAATAACAAATTAGTTTACTATATTTTAATTAAAATTAGAGCAATTTGTTCACTCCCAAGCGTTTCTATCGTCTAGGTAATCTTGCAACTTATAATACGATTTTTCTATCAACTTTCTTTTAACAAAGACTTTGAATTTATTAATTGACATCTTTAGAACGTCTTGTGGGAGTTTATTATAGAAACGTATACAGTTACCCTTAAATGAGTTGTTAATCTTATGCAGCCTACTAGAATTTATAACAAGTTTGTTTTGGTTTCGTAAGTTATATGATGTACATTCACTCTTTTTATTAAAAGAGTCAATGTTTTTATGTACATACAACAAGTTTTCTAATATATATACGCAGTGAACTGTCATTATGTTAACTGCCTTGAATTTGTTTCTTAGCGACTCTCTTGGACCCATATTGTAAATCGCACGAACGGCCCTTTTCTGCAGCACAAATATTGCATCTATATCAGCAGCATTACCCCAAAGTAGAATACCGTATGACATAATGCTGTGAAAATAGCTGAAATATACCAGTCTGGCAGTATCAACATCTGTCAGACGACGAATTCTTTTAACTGCGTAAGCCGCAGAGCTGAGCCTGTTCGATAGACCACTTATATGGGGCCCCCACTGTAATCTGTTATCTAACGTAATGCCTAAGAAAACGGTACTGTCTACAAGGTCTAGTTCCTCATTATTAAGTTTAACAATGGTTTGCATTTGTTTAACATTAGGCAGACTAAATTTAATACATTTTGTTTTATTTGCGTTGAGCAATAAATTATTAGCTTCAAACCATTGTACCACTTTATTGAGAGAGCTGTTTACGTCGTCATAATTTGTTTGTCGCCTATTAATCTTAAACAACAGCGAAGTATCATCAGCAAACAGAACAATCTCATGATCACCCTTAACAAAGTAAGGAAGGTCATTGATATAAATGAGGAAAAGAAATGGTCCTAGTATGGAACCCTGTGGGACTCCCATTTTTGTCACAGACCCCGCAGAAAGCTTGCCATTGACACAGACCTTTTGCGTTCTATTGGTTAAATATGAACTCATCAGGTCTAATGCTGTGCCCGCGAGGCCATAGTGTCGCAATTTCCCGATCAGGGTTTCATACTGAACACAATCGAAGGCCTTAGACAGATCACAGAAAACGCCAAGCGCGTCACGTGAATCCTCCCAGGCCTCGTAGATATTGAGTAATAACTGTACGCCAGCATCGGTAGTCGAGCGACCTCGAGTAAAGCCAAATTGCTTATTATGTAATAAATTATATTTTTTGAAATGTTTTAGCAACTGGTTCAACATTATTTTCTCAAATATTTTACTAAAGGTTGGGAGAACCGATATTGGCCTAAAGTTACTAGGGTTCGAAGTACTGCCTGACTTAAACATCGGTATTATTTTGCTGTACTTCATTAAGTCAGGAAATACACCACAATCTACACAATTGTTAAAAATTGCCGCCATGTCTGGTGCAACGATGTCAATTAATGATTTTACAAGGTTAACTGACAAACCCCACAAATCGTAAGTTTTTTGTTATTAATTAAATTAAATGCCTTAATAACATCAGAGGCATCGACACGACTGAATTTAAAAGTACTATGACATTGGGGCAAGCTATCAGCTAGCCAAGAGAGTGCAATGGAAGGTGAGGAGTTCAGTGATTTCGTAGTTGAGACAGGAATTTTTGTAAAAAACTCTTCAAAAGTATTAGCAACCTCTAAGTCTGACGAAATTTTTTTATTCTCTAAATCTAAATGAAATTCATCAAAACGCGGAGTTGCTTTTCCTGTTTCATCATTAATTATTTTCCAAGTTGTTTTAATTATATTAGTACTATTTTTTATCTTACATTTTATGTGTTGCGATTTAGCAAAAACACATTTCTTTTTGAAATCCTTGGAAAACCTGATGGATCACCTGATATTAAATGATTACCGCCGTCCAGGGACACCTATAGCACCAAAGGAGCTGTTGATGCGTTGCCGGCTTAATAGGAAGGAGTTTAATCGCCTCTTGAATGTTTCCATATCGTAGTCTTGCGGGAAAACCGTTGCTGGAAGTTCGTTCCACATATGAAACATAACTTATATGTTTCACTTCTAAGATACTAGTAGATAAATCCGAAGAATTGAAATTGATATAAAAGTTAAAAAATATATTACTAAAATACATACCGGTTAATCTAAACTAATAAGAACAACAAACACAACACAGCAGCCACAGGAACAGGTGACAAATCACATACACTTTGCGACTGCCCTTGTGCTTTGTTTTTATTTAAAATATATCTTGTAATACATATGATATTAAATTATGTTAATTATTAAGTAATAGCGAGTATTCTGTCAATCGCTGACAATTATGTCAAACTCCACTATGTTACATTAGAAAAGTTATTATAGTTAGGTATTCTTCAAATTTCTAATATTCTTTCTTAATTTTATTTTTAATATGAATATCCTAATAAAGAAATAATCCTGATGATAACAAACAGAAAAACAAAAGAATTATTGTATGCGACATCTAGTTGATTTGAATCATCAATATGCAGGTAGATAGCCGTCTCCTGTCACGGAATACATTCGGAGCGTGCGATTTTAACGTCGGCATCGTCTCACCTGATATTCAAAGCTATTGCTTGAATTGGTGAATTTGATTATCACTTCATATTGAAAGCCATAGCACAGAGAAAGCTTTCACTTTTGAAGTGAAACTTCTTTAGGTGCATGAGGGTAAAATGTTTACGGATAAACCGTGTATCTTTTTATGCTAATTCGTTTAGGTAGTTTTTATATTAACAAATAACATTTGACATTTTAATTTGCCACTCATCATTTAATAATTTAATATCTTTCATAAAATATAAAATAAATATGTCGGAGTACAGTAGTCTGTGGAACGCTGGCGCCATCTGTCTATGGCATAGGACAGAGTCATACATCGGACTAGTTCCCGAGTGATAGTCCGCCAGAGCGGTCGACTGATGAAACTCTCGCGTTCCTAGCTATTATTATAAATGAGTTTATGTAAATTGATACCGGGAACATTAAGTGATTGAACATTATAATGTGATTTCATTAATAAAGTGTTTGATTGCACCAACATTACCCACCAACGCCACAGTATGGAAATGGAAATTATGGATGCCATTAATGACCATGTCGGCGGAGAACCCTACGCCACTATACTTTATGCTTCTTCCTTCTCTCTTATTGAAATGAAATGATCTTTATTTGCGAATATGGGTCATATACATAGATGGAAAAACTATAGTTGGATCAACTATAATTATTCTACATATGTATATGACCATCATATCCTACTGTTATTACAGCATGCAAATATTTGTATGTACCACCAACATTACCCACCAACGCCCACAGTATGGAAGTGATCTTCACTAACGATGATGTCGGCGGAGTACCCTATACCCATGCTTTATGATTTCTCTCCTTCTCTCTTATTCTTCGACAAATATATTTCATAAATTCTCTTTTCTAAATCTCGCAAATCTAGTGTTAGATTTGTGTAAAGATAAATAAGACTTTAAAATTAGTTTTCCAAAAAAAATTAACATCTGACATGTGTACTTTGTACGCATGCACTTTTAATTTTGACAACGCATTACATTTTTTGTCTATTTAGTGTATGACGCATGTCGACGCCAGAGTAGTTATACGCGCTCTAAGGCCAATACGGCAGCTTCCATGGCACAAATCAGCTGTTTCACTTGAATCGTGATTTCATAAAACTATAGAATGTTGTTTTTCTTCCAACACTCTCTGGTACAAAAGACGATCGTAAGACCTGTCATCCTCTATGGATCAGAGTGCTGGGCCACCAAAAGGAAGAATGAAAGGAAATTGCATGCAGCTGAGATGCGAATATTGAGATGGATGTGTGGAGTGACAAAATCAGCTAAGATTAGAAATGAGTATATTAGTTGAAGTGTGAAAGTAGCACCAGTGACCGAGAAGCTAAGGAGTGGAAGGCTGTCCTGGTAAGGACATGTCATGAGAAGGGAGGATAGCCATGTATGCAAGAGGGCCAGGAATATGATGGTAAGCGGCAGGGCCGGGAGAGGACGTCCAAAAAAAATGTGGATGAACTGTGTGAAAGAGGATATGTGTGTAAAGGGTGTGAGTGAAGCGGATAGAGCAGTGACAAAAGGAAACATGCTGTGCCCCACCCCACCTAGTGGGATAAGGGCAAGAAAATGATCATCATTTGGACTCTCTGGTACAAAATGATTCATCCAAATATTTCTAAATTGTTTCATAATTTTAACTCTTTTAGATATTTACGGCATAATATATGATGTAATAAATTGTTTAATTATACATTCTCATGTATTAGGCTTTTGTTAAATAGATCGATACTATTATTGTAAAATGTTTATATAATATGTACACGTTGAGTGTATAGCAAAATAGTTAAAGTCACCGGGCGCTGGACCTAATTTGCTCCTTTTCCGTGACATGTCAATCTGGGAGCTAGCTACTTGTTAGTGATGTATCGTCCGAGATAAATTGTACGTAAAATTGTCTATATATAACTTAATACATTTAACATCACGTACATAAAGCCTGTAAGAGCCCTGATCCTGCCATTGGATAATAGACTTAGATACATGGATTATTATTAATAGTCATCGTTATGTATCCTGGACAAGCACCAAGAAATTTTCATAGTTAAACTTATGTGCTTAGTTTTTATTTAGAACTTCATAGAGTATGTAAGTAAAAAAGTAAGTAGCAGCCCGTTAACGTCCCACAGCTGGGCACAGGCCTCCTCACTCCGAGGAGCGGGGGTGTTTTAGAGCATAGACTAACCACGCTGCTCCACAGCGGTCCACCACACTCCCTATTTAGAGATTAGGCGTAGGACCGACGGTTTAACGTGCTTCCAACTCGAACCCAGGTCCTCATGTCTGTAGTCAAACATGCTAAACACTAGAACAATGAGGCAGTCGGTCAAGCAACTGTTAACTACCAATGTAAAACAAGTAACAATATAACCAGGCAGAACGCTCGTTCAATGCTTTTTTCTTTTCATTTCACTTTTACTGTGAATATGTTTGCTTTTAGCTTGTAAAGTAATGTATCACGCAATTTATAAAAATAAAGTAAACTACCACATGTTAAAACAACTACCGGTATTCAACACGTACTTCTTAAAGTTATTACATGGAAAGGACAATTCGAAGCTTTTAAGTAAGCTTTAAACAAAGAGCAATAAAATTTTCCGAATATAGATTAACTAATTTAAATTATTAACACTTGATGTTATTACAGTGAAATAGGACAGTTTTTTTCATATTATTTCAAGTCAGTAAGTTAATGGCTTCTATTGATCTTATATAAAATATATATCTTATATATCTTGTTATATTGACGAAGGCTCTGAAGGTAAATAGGCGGCCTCAAAACCAGCCAAGTAATAAATTGTCTCGGCTTGATGTCCTACCCTATAAATGTCGGTTCGTATACTTCTATGGATCTTTACTTCAGAATAAACAAGCTATGAGTAAAATAGTAGATATTCTGAACATGGTTTTAAATCTTTTAAAATTTGAATATAAAAGAATCTAAGTGATGCTATGAGAGAAGTGAGAAGTTCCTCAAAGCTAGTTTATTAATAAAACTATTATGTCTTTGTTGAGAAGATATTATTTTTAAAAAAAGCAATGAAAACTTCCATCCTTTACAAATTTATGAGGTGAAATTTTCTAAAGAGATGTTTATTTTTTCTCAACACAAAGTTTTTGAGTTTAATAACATGTTAATCTTATAAATTTATTTTAGATATGATATTTTTTTTTATAAAATTTATAGATTAGATATACTTCAGGAATTATTCGCTTTTCAATTAATATTAGAAGTATTAAGGCAGTAAGTATTTCATTTATTACTTAGACTTTTCGATTTATATTATTAACTAGCTGAACCCGCAACTTCGTTTGCGTGGAATGATGTTTTGGTAGAATTTTCATTAATTAAGGCAAATTGTTTTATAAATAAGAAACATACCCGCACTGCCATTTGCCATGGAATTTCCCAAAATTTACTTTTGATAGGTTCCATAATGTCAAAAAAAATGGTTACCAAGTTTCACATACCACAAAAGATATACTTTGTAAATGTGAAGTTTGAATTGTTTTTTAATATGAAAATTTGTTTTTTTTTTAATTAACTTTATTAATTAAAAATTTAGTAAAATCCATTCTTAACTGACTTCTACTCGGAAATAGGAATATTTCTACCAAATTTTAAATGTCTACGCCTTATGATTCCAGAGATATCGTGATGAGTCAATAGATACCTGGATATCTCTTTTATTATTTCAATATATACCTACCTATTAACTAGTCTCTAATTTTTTTTAATTTACTACTACGTCTTATTTTGTCTATGGATGAAAATCAGCGTCATTTTGGCCTATTCTTTGTAACGTAAGATTATACAATGTGATAACACACTTACTTGCATTATGACGATTAAAATGTTTTTCCTTTCTCTTTCTTTCTATCTCAAATGCAATATCATTTTCCCACGTATCTCTCTTAGGGGTTAAGAACTCAAAAGATCGCCTTTAATCATCGTCTACAAATATTACAATTATCCAAAGTCATTATCAAGCTTTAGTAATCTCGGCTGTGCCCTGATAATTCAATTTTTTTTTTGAATATGAGGTAAATTTGGAGTGGTTTTCGATATTTTTCATAAAGCTATATATGTCATCAATTTAGCACTTTTACTCCCTAGAATACTTAAATTCAAAACTGTACTTTGAGTATATTCTATGGAAAAAAAATACGAAGATGAGGGTTAAAATAATAGCCAGAAAAACCTCTGTCACAAAAAAATATTTGGCAATTTTAT
Organism: Elymnias hypermnestra; assembly: GCA_015832385.1. NCBI lineage: Eukaryota > Metazoa > Arthropoda > Insecta > Lepidoptera > Nymphalidae > Elymnias > Elymnias hypermnestra. The sequence goes on from JACTOM010000867.1 coordinate 170,280, forward strand.
AATTCATAGTAGTGCCAAATTAGAACCTGGAAAATTTTCAGTTGAACAAATAAAGTTTTATATTACAACTGGCGTCGTGAAATTACCATACGAAAATGTATATAACCATAAATGTACCCCGTCTTTGTATAAAAGTTGCGTATGTTTTTATTAAAATTCGGGACAGAGGAACTTAACATAAGCTCAAGATATCCTGTTTCCTTGAACAGGAAGAATTTCATGAAAATTTTATATAAGCTTTTAACCGTAATGCCATGTCTTGTTCATACTAAACAGGCGGTGAGGAAATGCGATTTAAAAATAAAAGATCTGGAAATTTTAAATACAAAACAGGAGGGAAAATAATATTAGCAGTATATTATAACAACGATACATAATTTTAACGATTTCTTTACTGCAATAGTTGGTTTGCATTAGTTCGTGGAGTATATATTAAACAATTAAGGAATATTTTTTTGATGTAAATATTACAGTTGAATTTAGTTCCATACTTTAATACATATAATATTTATTTATTTTTATTGTTCTTAATTATACAAACTGCCTCATTGGTCTAGTGGTTAGCATGTTCGACTATAGACATGAGGTCCTGGGTTCGAGTCCCGGATCGGGCCAACTCAAAAATCAATATTGACTTTTCTATAAGATTTTGTCAATATTTGCCCGAAGTTGGGAAGTTGGCGGTGGGATCCACCCCCGTGCCTCGGAGAGCACGTTAAGCCCTCGGTCCTGCACCTGATCTCTCTCCGGTCGTATTGGATTCCCGTCACATCGGACTATGAGAGTGAAGGAGAGTGCACTTCTGTACTATGCCTGCCAATCCACAGTGGAGCAGCGTGGTGGGTCTATGCTCTAAAAACCCTCGCTCCTCGGAGTGAGGAGGCCTGTGCCCCGCAGTGGGACGTTAATGGGCTGCTACCTAAATACTTTATACAAACGAGTACCTAAATCCACCCCCATAACATTGCCTTATATAAATTTCTACGAAAAACGTAGCTTATGTTATTTACAATATACATATATCCGTTGACTAAAACGCCTATAAAAATTGAATAGTATTTTATTGTAGAATGGTTAGAGAGATTGTAGAGTGCTTTATACTTTTATGAGCAAATTATCACTAAAAATTTGGCAAAAACGGAGCAAGTGAGAGCTTTTAGGAACTTCCGCCATGTGCACTTCGCAAACCGTTAAAAATACACTAAAATAGTGTAAGACATAATCATTCACCTTAAAATATTCTAAGAAAAAATGCACTACATTAGATGGCTATCATTAAAAGTTCTTTCACTACAAACATTATTAAGCTAACCAATTTATCTGACCCTTTCTCATACGACAAAGTGTAGGTTGGCTATATTTCATAAATAAATATTCTAAAACTTAAAAAAAAATATATTTTATGTTATATTTAGATTGCAAAATTTAGATTAGCATTAGCTTTATTCCCTCATAAGCTCCAGACAAATTAGATTACGTTATATCTGAAATACCACGCAATCTGAAATAAACTTAACTGTTCCCAAAAGCGTACTTATGTTAGATTATTAAATAAAATACATGAAATCGCTTAGATAATAAAATAAAAGCCTAACAGCAGCGGAGCGAGTTTATCCGACGGTATAAAATTGTTCCCTAGAATATCCTCACTTTATCCAACAAAGCACTGGAATTTGCAAGGAAATTGGTATACAATATGCTGGGATAACGAAAGTTTGGTAACAAGTGATATATTGGTTAGTGAAGGCATCCAATCCCATTGATTTACAGTGCCAATAATCTCTATCGTCACGCTAAACCTGTCAGGTGTCACAAGAGGTGGTGCTTTAGTTTCATGTAGAAAGATAATGAAAATATAGGGAATAGTATTTTAACGTTAAAAGTTGCAGCATTTTTATTACAATAATAGCAATTGTGAACTATAACAACTGAAGGTAGCAGGTGAATCTTCATTCTAGCCCTGCCCCCTAACCAACGAAATCTCTTCAAATTTCAAGGTCAAGTTCACAGTGACCAGTTAATGATCTTCAACCTCACTGCATTTTTATCTCGAACAAACTGAAGTTACCACCCTACCAGCAAAGATGTACCGCCAAGCAAGAGATTTGTGTTCCGGTATGATGCTGTGTAGAAGCCGTATGTGACAATTAGTCTTTTATCAGATTAGAGCGCTTCCATCTTAGACTGTACCACTTACCAATGGGTTGTGATCACTGTCAAGCGCTAATTAGTCAGCAATAAAAAAAACGATTCAACATATGAGTGAAATTATAAATGCTACGTGGTCAGCTGATATGAGCCATTGACGCCGCTATATTGGCCTTGCCTGTTCTAGTGAGCAAATTTCACTTTATGTCCACTCCCTTTGAGCCTGTAATTCGACATGCGATAGACGAAAGCAAAAATTAAAGGCGATGTTAAAAATTGTTCACCTAAAAATACCTCAAACCATAGTGCGATTTTATAACACTACGATGCATGTAAGACAGTTGATGGACGTTGCAATATTGGGCTTGACTGCTTTGCTGACGGCCTTTCATTTTTCGTCCACTCTAAATATAATGCGACATGCGATAGATCGAGGGAAAAAAATAAAACGTACTAATTTTTAAGTCGTGTTTATATTTATATAAATCTAAAACATAAAAGGAAGATATATTAAGTATTTAATGAGTTTAATTGTCATTAAAATATTAAAAGTGTCAAAAATTATTATAAATAATTTATTGAAATTACAAATGATGAATTGCGAATAAAGTTGCCACGTGATTTTGTCAATATTAATAATTATTAAATGAATTTGGCTTTTGTATTGAAAATTTAAAGAAGAGAATTTATGAAGTATTATTATTTTATGAACAAGAGTATATTAAATTATTAAATGACGAGTGGCAAATGAAAATGGAACAGTTTATTTGTAAATATTCAAACTACTTAATCTTCAAAAGAATTAGCATTAAAAATATTGCACATCTTCGTGACGCTGAAATGAAACGCATTCGTAAAAGTTTTACCTTTATACGCCTAAAGTAGTTACACTTCAAAAGTTTCAGGCGGTGTAAAAAGTACTTACTATATAATGGTATTTTATTTACTTAGTTTAGCTTTATTTTGGAAACAAACAGTACATTTTATACACAAAAATAATAAAATATATGATAATACCCTACAACCAAAACAGCTTCCTATAATACAAATTTCTTATAATTACATGAGAAAGAGAAAAGTGAGTGCACACAAAGCAAAACATACTATTAGTGGATATTAAAGTGGATTAGCCACTTAAAAAGTTGAAAATATTAATCTTTATGAAATAGACTATTATTGATATTGAATTTGAATTTCATAAGAAAGAGATGAAATGGGTCAAATTCAGAGAATAACATGTTGTACTGTTTACAACTCCTTCTTATGAATGTATTCTCTGAATATCTTGTTTTAGAATGTGATATATGAAACGTAGTAGTCCTACGGTGAGAATTGTTATGTATTAAAAATATTTACATTTGCTTTGATAATATTTAAAATAGTTAAGCAAATTATAAAAAGGGTTTCCTTTCGTATGTATACATAAAGAGGCTAACGAAGAGAAGAGAAAGAAATCCGGATTAAGGTCGGACAGACAATAGAGCGGCGGTCTGTCATTTAACGTCTGCTTATCTTCTTAACAATGTTGCATTTCAACAATGAAATATTTTCCTTTAATAAAAGGAGGAAGGATTAATTATAACAGCAGTTAAGGGAAGGAAAAATGACTACTCACTGCCTTCGCAAACTTAATAAATTTATTTTATTAGCATTATTACATCCAACTACAAATTTCGTATTTTTATAAATTGCAGATACATCCTTGTAAGCTTAAAAAAATACCTGTAATAGGAGAATTCTTTCTTTAAGATTATGCGTATTTTATTAACTAGCAGACCCAACAGACTTCGTTCTTTCAAAAACATTTGGAATGTGGCAGCTTTTAGTTTTTCGAATGATTTTTGAAATTAAATTACAACAGTACTAAATGTCTATAGTTCTTAAATTTTGTGGTCTTACATTGCTACATTACTTAGACAACATTGAGAACTTGTAGTTTAATATGAACTTTATTGAATAGCCATAAAGGTAAAATTGAGTCTACATTGTAGTTAGAAAACAGAAACAGAAAAGAGCTGTTTTTAGGGTTTTCCCCTGCAGTTATTCAATTTTTTCTCGCCTTAAAAACCATCCCTGGACTTCAACGAACATTTTAAAAAAAGAATTGGCAAAATTGGCTCAGAAGTTAGTTATGCGCTTACCAACACATTTTGCGATTTTTTTTTATATAATAGGTTGAATTTTCTTTGCTAAGTTTAATTTACCAAATAAATATTTAAAAGTTAGATAGAAATAATTTAATGAAAAGAAACGGAATGATATAATGATATACCTTAAGTAATTTTACTAAAAAGAGTGAGTATATCAACTTGCGAAACAGAAACAAACTTGTTGTAAATTCTAGTAGGCTGCATAAAATTAACAACTCTTTTAAGGGTAACTGTATAACGTTTCTATAATAAACTCCCACAAGACGTTCTAAAGATGTCAATTAATAAATTCAAAGAGTTTGTTAAAAGAAAGTTGATAGAAAAATCGTATTATAACTTGCAAGATTACTTAGACGATAGAGACGCGTGGGAGTGAACGAACTGCTCTCATTCGAATTGAAATATGTTAAACTAATATGATATTGTAATGATGATGATAACAAAAACATAAAATACCCGACTGAGTTTTTTGTGGGCTCTTCTCGGACCAGGGCGCGAAGGAACCCTCGTAACTTTAGATTTTAAGTCGTTCTGAAGTATCATCAGACGTACATTAGAATTAGAGTATGGAAAAGAAAAAAAAATATTATTTGACGATTCAAAAGTGCTGTAATATGCCTACTTGAATAAAGATAATTTGATTTGATTTGATTTGAATTGTAGTGAGCAATAGGCGGGCTTATCTCTATTCAGATTTCTTTTAGACAAAACAAAGTATAGGGAGACCGTCAGAGAAATACTTATTTATACAAATTATTTTTATACTAATATATTATTACAAATTCTTAAAATAATAAAGTGAACATGTAAATAACAGTTTTATTCACTTATTCCCATCACTTCCTCACAATGTCTGCATCTTATAAATAAAAAGGGTGTAATATAAACATGAGGCTGTCACTTCATACTCATATATTCAATATCTGTAGCCATTCACTGCCAAATATTTCACTCAACTGTATTAAATATAAAATAGGTCAAGTTATTAAAAAAACTCAATTCCTTCGCTAGCTTTTTTTTAACGCTGGGAAGTCCTCGTGGTTACCTGAAATACTCGGGAGTATGTACCAGGTTATGCCATACTCATACCGGCTACAATCCAGCGATGCTCCTACATCACTGGGAGATGAGGTCACGAGAACGCGATTGACAGACATTCGCAATCCCGCCAACGATGTGCCCGTTTAGGCCCAACCTGGTCTAAAAGTCTGAGTAACTTATTCCGAAGGTGACTTGCCTGGAGCACCTGACAAGCCATCAATCACCTCGCGGGACCTTTCCTTGTCGGGCAACGGACCCCACATCCGTTACCAAAAGGTCACCACTAAGGAGGGAGATGGGCCTCTCGTGGGACTCTCGGTTCCTTCCCGGTCTTCTCCTGCGAACGGTAGAAGCGGCCACGTCCGCTTCCCTCAACCGATTTGCCATCTCCTTCCGATTCATGATATCCTCGCAGAAGATGAGCGTAGCACATCATGTTTTCGCAGTGCTCACCATCAATCTAAAGACGGCGGGAAGCAAGAGATCAAACTTCACTCATGGCACTCTTCGGTAGGCTCATATCTAACCACTACGCACAGTATTATAAACTCTCCGTAATAATAAACCTATTATTTCATGCTGTGTTTTTTAGAAAATTTTAGAAAAATAATAATAAAAAAAGATTAGGTAAAGATTTAAATAGAACTTTAATTGCATGAACTCCTCTTCAAGTGAAGGTTCCTCTAAAGAATTCAATGCATCTCTCTCTTGAGCTATTTGCGGCCAACACGGACCAGCTGCTTTATCAATTCGTCTGCCCACCTTGTGCTCGGTCTGCCCTTGAATCGTTTGCCGATTGGACCGCTCCAAGTTGTAATCCAGTTGGTTCATCTATCTTCCTGTAGCCTCGGTACGTGCTCAGCTGACTTCCATTTCTGTTTTTTAGCGTATTTTTAGTTCTATTCAGCGCTGGCAGACGGTGAATTTGCTTTACCAGTACTTATTTCAAGTATTGATACTCTTCGACCTACTTCTAGTTCATGTTGTTTTCTGTTGAAGCCAATTTGTTTTCCCAGGTAAATGTAGTTTTTTTATTATTGTAAATTGTTAATTCAAGAAAAAGCTTACTTATTCAAATGTTTAGGCTTTGTTCTTTATTAATTGCTTATTTAGTAGATGGTTTATGTGATGTTTGCACAAAATCTTCGAGCGTTCTTTATTTATCACATGTTTTGCAACAAATTAATTCAATTAATGGCGGATCATTTTGTTTTTGGTGATTTTGCTGGCAAATGGAAATTTTCTCATACCTACGAACTTTATTTTTACTTTTTTAAACTTTATACGTAGCAAAGCATGTACTGCTGCTAATATAACATATATAGTATTCAAATCGATGGAACGATATATGTTCTACGAGATTAAAGAAACGGAAATTGTTTAATATAGAGATAATATTTATAATTTTCACCTTGGATTTTGTTTACAACTCTTACATGCATTCAGAAGAGTTCACTGTTTCAATAGAAATAAGCCAAATGGTTCTACGTTTTCAACATATGCAAAGACAAAAATAGGCTTACTGTAGCGTTTTATGGCACCTCAGTTAAATATTTAGTAAAGCCACAGTACTCTAATGAAAACACGATGCCTCCGCATGATATATTCAGGATGTTCCTGCGTCTGTCGTTTCATGTGTTTTCCTCGAGTTCTGAATGACACCGATGAAATACGTGTACACAATATAGCCTAGTGTGAGACGAGAAAATGAGGACTCGTAGGTTAGTAAAGTAAAAGTCAGCTGCATTATATTTAAACATGGGAATTCTTTTAATTAGTACTCGTTGTAAAGCTGTATAGTCCATACAGCGTATGTAAAAACTTATCCCAGCGACATAAAACACTGTTACAAAATAAAATGAGCTTGCTTTAGACCCCACGACTGAAGTAAAACATATATGTCGGAATGCAATAATCTATGGATCGCTAGTCCGTGTGCTGTCATGTCTGTGGAACGCTGGTGCCATCTGTCTGTCTATCGGTGTGGGGCAGAGTCAATAAATGGCGTCTCTTGGTAGTTCTCGGGTGACGGCCCGCCGGTGCGGTCGACTCTTGAAACTATCGTATTCCTATTTATTATTATTAATGAGCTTGTGTAAATTGAACGTTATAATCTGAGTTATTTAGTAAAGTGTTTGATTGCACCAACATTACCCAACAAATGCCCACAAGTATGGATGCCATTAATGACGATGTCGGCAGAGAACCCTACGCCCCTATGCTTTCTGCTTCCTTCTCTCTTATTCTCCGGCATATATATTAACTAACATACATACATAAACATACATGCCGTCCTTTTGTCTTACCCGGTCACACTTTTCGTAACGCTTTTCATCAAGAATTCTACAGCTTACTACCTAAGTCGAGCGCGCGAAGTCATCACGTTTACACATATACTTCAGCACACATAGTTCGATGCGCTTGCACAGGTATACGTGCTTTTATGTGTTTACTTTAATCATTGTTTATTTTTTAGTTCTCAAGGTTTATTTACCATATTAAAATAGCAGTTTCAATCTTATAAACTTTTGTAAGAGCTTTATTGTTTCCAAAACCATAATCAAAATCTTACAATTAGAATTAAGTATTCTTGACGCTATTTTGAAGCGTTATTTTTCTGGCGTCCTTTATTGATGATAGAATGGTATTACTAACGGAGGTTTAGGTTTAGATGTTCGGTAGGAAATTGTATCTTATAAATTGAATACGTACATTTTTATCAATTCTTGTTTTCTCTATCAGGAAAGATTTTACACCAAAGCATTCCACCAAAATTTTTTTGTAGAGGAAAATTATATACCAGGTTGACAATCCACTGTCTTATATTATACCATCCCTTATCATGACATAACTTTATCACCATAAGATGAACATCTTTTATAAACGTACAACAGTAAATTTCTATTCTGTTCGTAATAAACTAAGCTTTTATACAAATGCAAATATATCTTTGTAACACATACTTTTAAATGTGTTAACTTTTACTACAACATAAATATGGGTTCAGTTTAAATAATATGTTAAAACAAGTTTGAAATTAAGGCATTATTTGATAATATTAAAGCCGTAACACGAATCATTAAAATGCAAAGTGCTGGCTTCTTCACTCATGCCTTTGTTACTGTGTAAAATTTATGCCAGACACGGAGCAGGATTGTGTAATGTCTTGTATCCAAAACAAAATAAGTAGTGAGCAGCTTATTAAGGTCCTACTAAAGCATGGCACACCCTCATTCATAGGAATATGGGTTAAGAACTTAAACCTATCTGGGTTGTGTCTTATAGAAAGATGAAAGTACAAAAAACATATCACCACCCGAAATGGTAATGTTATACCATTTCTCGAATATTTTTCTTATAGATAAATGTTTATTTAAAGAACGCATTTAATGAATTACCTTTTTGATTTGTAGTTTTCGGCTACGTTCGGCACTTTCGTTAAACGATTGAAAATTATTTAAATTGACCATTATAATTTATGTATCATAATCGTAGATACAAGTATAATAAAGTTGATTTAGCAAAGAATAGTTAGTTCCATCACGAGAGGCAAATCGCCTGGCCACGATGGGTTGAGTATAGAGCATATACAGCATGCTGGACCTCATATATACAGAGTGTTGGGAATTTTGTTCAACCTATGCATATCGCATTCTTATCTTCCATTTGACATGATGAGGACTATAGTTATACCGGTAGTGAAAAATAAAAGCGGTGATTTGTCAGACATAAGTAATTATAGGCCGATATCCTTAGCTAGCATAATTGCCAAAATATTTGATAGCATTATTAATCTACAATTAAACAAGTATTTGCGGTTACACGATAACCAGTTTGGTTTTCGAACCGGACAATCCACGGAGACTGCAATACTGTGTTTTAAGAGTGCTGTCAAATATTATACTCGGAGAAAAACGTCAGTATATGCATGTTTCCTCGATCTGTCCAGGGCTTTTGACCTAGTCTCATATGATATCTTATGGCAAAAAATGAGAGCATGCAATATACCACCGGAACTTATTAACATCTGTAAATATTGGTATGGGAATCAAGTAAATAACGTGAAATGGGCGAGCACTATGTCGGATCCTTATAGACTCGAATGTGGAGTAAGACAAGGTGGATTAAGTTCTCCCTCCATTTTTAATCTTTATATTAATGGATTAATCGAGGTGCTGAGCCAGCAACGTATCGGATGCTACATCGATGGCGTCTGTTTTAATAATATTAGTTACGCAGACGACATGGTGCTACTGAGCGCTTCTGTATGCGGTCTGAGAAAACTCCTCAAGACCTGTGAGGATTATGCGGCTATACATGGATTAATTTATAACGTTAAGAAAAGTCAATGCATGGTCTTTCAGGGAGGGCAAAGAAAGGTTGTCGAAATACCACCTTTAAAATTAAATGGAACATCATTAGAAAGGGTTGAAATGTTCAAATACCTAGGTCATTTAATAACGCCTTCCCTTAAGGATGATGCTGACATCGAGCGGGAGCGAAGGGCGATGTCGGTTAGAGCTAATATGGTTATACGCAGATTTGCACGGTGCTCCACAAATGTTAAAGTTACTCTTTTTAGAGCTTACTGCACCTCGTTTTACACCTGTAGTCTGTGGGCCGAATATAAGCAAAGTACGTACAATGCCCTTCGGGTCCAATACAATAACGCCTTCAGAATGTTGTTGGGGCTCCCGCGCTACTGCAGTGCATCCGCGATGTTTGCTGAAGCACGAGTAGATTGCTTTTACAGTATAATGCGAAAGAGGGGCGCCTCGCTAGTAGCGCGAGTGCGGGGGAGCGCCAACAGCATGCTGGCCGCGCTGGCCGACCGCCTCGATTGTGTCTACATCAATCATTGTTGTAAACTGCACCTTGCGCACGTAAGATCACACAATAGGGGCTCATTTGGAGAAAAGAATAGTTTTTCTAAGTCTTAATTTGTTTATATGTGTCATGTGATTTTAAATTTAATTAATGTGATTTAATATGATTTAAGGCAGTTTAGTTTATGTTATTGATACAATATTGTTTAATTTCATTTCATTTAATTTAATATTTAATTTTTATATCAAAGTGTATTTGCACCTAACATAGTCATAAGTTTGTAAACTAACAATTTGAGTCAAATGTTGCTCTTAATAAAGATTTATTATTATTATTATTATTAACTAAATAATAAAATACTTAATAAAGTGCGTTAATAGAATGTATAACAAGTTAAGATATGGTTGCGTCATGATATTAGTTTTTGTATTGACGAAGTTAAGCGGTGCGAATGATGACGTCCCGTTGGCAGGCGGACGGAGCTCGTTCGTAGAGTACGACAGTTGAAGTTATGATATTAAATGTATTAAAAAGTTTTAATCTATTGAGTTGATAGTTTTTATAAATGAGGATTAATAGAATGATACTTATGAATAAAAGAAAACACGTTATTAATCACTACAATAGGAATATGCGTTTGATTTTTAAAATGTGTAACGATAAATAATTTTTTGCCCATATTTAATTATTATTTATTCATGCTACTAAGTATTTCTTTACATCGGATCTTATGATCTTTACATTCGTATGTTCATTTTTTTTTGCCTTCCTTTTTTGATGCTAGAATATCACTACTAAGGGTCTAGGATTTGATATATCACTTGTAAGCTGTGTTGTTACCGTTTTCTAGTGTAATACTGTGATAGTCTCTGTCTGTCTGTGTCTGTCTGTCTGTCTGTGTCTGTCTGTCTGTCTGTCTGTGTCTGTCTGTCTGTCTGTGTCTCTCTGTCTGTCTGTCTGTGTCTGTCTGTCTGTGTCTGTCTGTCTGTGTCTGTCTGTCTGTGTCTGTCTGTCTGTCTGTGTCTGTCTGTCTGTCTTCCGTTAAGACGCGCAGGCTTCCGGCGGAAGAAGATGTCGAGGCGCTCGTGCAGCGATGTTCACGGCATTTTGAGGGAGAAAGGAGAGGGGCAGTAGATAGTTAAAAAGAGATACGTGACCGGACGGGGGCTTGTCTGTTTTTATCTGCTGAAGTGTTTACTGCGATAGTCTCTGTCTGTCTGTCTGTCTCTCATGATGTCTGTCTGAGATTCTGTCTGGCTCTTTGAGATTTTTTGATGATTGCTAACGCTTAGGAAGGCATGACCTTTCATTTTTCGATAAGTTTCGGTATGAAACTTCATTTCCATTTATTTTTTTCGAAAGCAACTTGTCTGCGGGCCCTGAGCTCATAGGACGTTAATGGGCTGCTGCTTACCTTACTTTTATGTATATGTATATAGGAACTAATGGGATTAAAAAAAGACATTGTTATATTACTTGGCGATACTAGCGATCTACCAGCAAAGGCTAATCGTGAAGTAAAATTTTTTTTTTTGGTACTATGCTATGTAGAAACCTTAGGAGGTACTTTGCCTCTCACCAAGTTAGAGCGCTTCCATTTTAGACTATAATATTATTTAACATCAGGTGAGAGTAAAATCAAGCTCTCACTTGTCATTTCAATGTCTAAAATATTGTTATGTAGAACAAAAGAGTTCTTTCTTTCCCAAATTTCATGGGAACGAGTCAATCGTACCGTATAATTAATTTTACATTGAGCCACAGCAAAGCTTCCCTGTATTTAGTTAGGTGTAGAATAACAACGCGTGCAGTCTTTTGAAATAAACGTTTCCTTTGTTAACTTACACAATATGTAATTTGAGAGAATGGCTCCAAAACACGCAGAAGAGGTAATTCGTATTTCTTACTTCGAAAAGGGTGAAAGGGTGGGTGGAGAGACAATTTAAGTAAAACTTCAGACATACGAATAAATAAATAAACAATTCAACCTACAATGTGTATCTCAGGATATCTATAAATTCAAATTCAAAAATTCTCTTTAATTTCAAATTTGCTTTTACAGCACCTAAGAATCCATAAGTATATTTGATTCTATATATTAAGTCCAATGTAGGACTGATTATAACATTAAAGAACAATTTAAAATCTAAAATCACACCCAGTTCTGAGAAAAACCCAAAACAAACTCAGTCTGTTTTATTAGAACTATTACAAAATCAGTATAATTTATTTTATCAACAATAGAGCAATCTATTTCAATCCCACGCTTTTTTTTCGTTTCAGTAATCCTTCCAATTATAGTAAGATATATTTTTATTAAGTAACATCTCTAGAATGATTTTTGTGAGTTACCCTTACCTTAATTATAAATTTAATGTGGCTTACTAGATTTATAATAAACTACCTTTGAAAAACCGGGTGGGTTGCTAGTCCATATTAAAGGAGCCCTTAAGGAATCATTAAAGACTAAATACGGCTGTTAGTTTTCACACCATTATCACAGAGGTAAGCAATTAAACAGACAGTTATGCGATGTTAGTAATAGCCGGAAACGTCCCTTAACTTTGGCTCCCAAACTTGAAGGCGTACAAATCCAGTGCTACAATAATTAGATTTCCTATTCCGATATCGGTTTCTGTTAATTGCTTTGATTAATTAATTAATTAATTAATTAATTCTTTCTTTCCAAGCTCGAAAAGGTAACTAAATTTGATATTGGATTAACCTATATAAAATAGAAGTATCATAAAAGTTTAACAAAACAAGTATTATGGAAAAAAATTAAGTCAATTCCTAAGCTAGTAGGCACGAACTACTTAAAATTATTACATAGAAAGAAACGTTAAAAGCTTTTACATAAGCTTTCGGTGCAAAATAAATTGCATTAACAAATTGATATTTATAAACTATGTTATCGACAAGTGTTAGCCAGTACAAGTTAAAATCAAATCAAATCAAAATATTCTTTATTCAAGAAGGCTCACAAACCACTTTTACATCGTCAGTAGTCTGTCCGTTGGTAACAAATCTAACACCGGTTCGGAAAGTTGAATCCGCTGACAAAAATACCGGCAAGCAACTCAACGGTTACTCTTTTAAAGATAGTTTTATTTACAATGTGTAATATATTGATTCTGTGAGCAACTGGAATCAAGTCCAAACATTTCTATCGCTTAAATAATCTTCAACGCCAAATACACCATTTTGGCAGTTTCAACATCAGTGTATTGTCTAACTTTTCTAACAGCAAATGCAGTGGAACTACGTTGACTTGCCAGAGTCTCAATATGGGTGCCCCACTGAAGCCCAGAATCTAATGTTATACCTAATAATACTGCAGATTTAACTTTCTCTACACGAATATTATTAATGCGAATATTTGTACACGTTTCTTTTGCATTTGGTAAAGTGAATTCTTCATATTTAGTCTTTGCCGAGTTTAATATAAAATTATTTACTGAAAAGCAATGTGAGACATGTAACAGGGTACTATTTACATCGTAGAAATATTTCTTATTTCTATCAATGTTGAATATCAAGGACTTGTCATCAGCAAATAGCACTATATCACATTTGTCTTTCACATGGTATGCTAAATCATTTATATATATTAAGAATAGAAGAGGGCCAAGTATTGATCCTTGTGGGACACCCATTCTTACCGGTGATCCCAACGACTCTACGCCACTTACGAATACCAAAGTAAGTGTATTTCAAAATCAAAATATTCTTTCTTCAATTAAGCTCAAAAAGCACTTTTGAATCGTCAGTAGCCCGTCCGTTGGTAACAAATCTACTACCGGTTTCAAAAGTTGATTCCGCTGAGAGGAAATCGTCAAGAAACTTAGTAGTTACTCTTTAAAAGATAGTTGTTAACAATGTATAATATTTAGCTTCTGTGTGCAATTGGAGTCATGTCTAAACATTTCTATCGCTTAAATAATCTTCAACAAATAATGATTAACCGAAAACCAATGCGTGAGACGAGCGACATTTGAAAACGATAATAGTAGGAATTTAATAACAGCCGTAGTTAGATGAAAATAATTAATTAAATGCTAACTTTTTTAAGTTAGAATTCGACTTAATACGAAAAGTAAATGTCGTAATTCCTTTTGTCGCTGGGAAATGCTTTACGCTCCATCCAGGAGTGTGATTCTCTAGACCACCCACTAAAACCCAGGGGAACTATCTTCATCCGAGTGGTGGACGCCAAATGTTCGACCCGGATAAATCCGACTCAAAAGTGCAAGATAGCGAGAGTAGATGGGCAAAATTTTGCCATCTGAGCACCCCCTCCTCCGACAGGACGTAAGAGCATTAACCGCTCTCTCCTTTTGCATCAATATTGCCTCCTTCTGCAAAATAACAGCCTCACAGATAGAAGCAACTGCCTTCCACACTAGCTCACTACCCAGCATAGCGATGGGTGCCAACCCGCAGTGGAGCTATATGCTGGGTATATGCTCTAAAACCCTCGTTAATGGGCTGCTGCTTAACTCACCTTAAATATCATAGTTATATATTAATTGAAAGGGTGATTAATGAAACTGATGGGAAAATATGGGACGTGCAAGCGGGATTTAGAAGAGGAATGGGATGTACGGATCAGGTCTTTTCTTTACGGTGCATAACTGAAAAATGTTTGGCTAAACACCAAAAAGTTTATTGCGCGTTCGTAGATTTAGAAAAGGCCTATGATCGAGTGGTGAGGAATGAGCTGTGGTCAACGTTATCTACGTATGGGGTGAGCGGTTGTCTGATCCAAGCATTGAAGTCTCTCTATGAGGGTTCTAGTGCCTGTGTCAGAATAAACGGAGCGTACACGGAGTGGTTTCCTGTCGAAAGAGGTGTTCGACAGGGATGTGTTGCGTCACCATGGCTGTTCAACCTTTTCATGGATAAATGTTTGACAGATTTAAAAGAATGTATGTATGGGTTAAGAATGAATGAATTACTCATCAAATGTTTACTCTACGCTGATGATCAAGTAATACTTGCGTCATCCGCTAACGAGCTTCAGGAGATGCTAAATATTATGAATGAAGCTTTGAAAGGGAAAGGAATGAAAGTGAATGTAAACAAAACGAAAGTTATGCTTTTTGAACGAGATGAATCTATGATGAATGGCAATATTTTGATAGATGGGGAACAAGTGGAAGAGGTGAAAGAATTTGTATACTTGGGATCTAAATTTACAAAAGATGGAACATGTGAAAGTGATATCGAAAGGAGAGTGAATGCAGGGAATATGGTAAATGGTGCTCTGCATGCTTTTATGAATAGCCAGATGGTGTCTCAAAGGGCTAGACTGGCAGTGCATGCTGGAGTGTTGGTGCCAACACTTATGTATGGTAGTGAAAGTTGGGTATGGCAGAAGAATCACAAAAGTAAAATAAATGCGGTAGAGATGAGAGCGTTGAGAAGCATGAGTGGATTAAAACTGAGTGACAGAGTAAGAAATAGTGTGATAAGAGAACGTTGTGGTATAAAAGAAGACGTAGTGACTAAAATTGAGAAAGGTATGCTTAGATGGTTTGGGCATGTAGAGAGAATGAATGAAAGGAGACTGACAAAAAGGATTTATGAGTCAAGAGTGAATGCGAAAGTTGGAAGGGGAAGACCGAGGCGAACGTTCCTGGACCAAATCCAGGACATTTTAAATAACGGCCAGGTCAAGAGTACTCTAAACCGACGAACTTGTATGAAAGGTTTAATGAGATTGAAAGAAGCGAAGGAGATATGCAAGGATCGTGGCAAGTGGAAGGATGTTGTCTCTGCCTACCCCTATGGGAATGAGGCGTGATGCTATGTATGTATGTATGTAATATCATAGTGATGGTTATAAAAGAGTATATTAACTTACCTTGTTGTAGTTATTTATTAGAAAAGATGCAAACAAATCCCCCACAAGTTCAGATATCTAAACCGTTAAATATATTCTCCTAAATGACTGGACTGATTTTGATGAATTTCAGCTACATAGAAGAACGGTTGATAATGAAAATTATACCTCGATTTCCCTAATATGTTGTAAGAGATTACTTAAATGACTAACTATTGTTTGATGGGAATTGATGTTTTCAAAATTAGTGATTATGAGAAAAGACGATTTAGATAAATAGACGATTTAGGAATCCGTTTTTGAAAAATATGTTTCTCTTTGAAAAGTGATAAAAAGCAATAGTATAACGATTTATTTTAATTTACAATTCATTTAAGACCAGTTTAATTGTAATTCTATGTAACTTGTCGATTCCAGCAAAGTGATTTGCGTATTGCCCGTGAGATTATAAAGAAATATTCAGTTTCCTGTTTGAGTAAGTAAGTGAGTTTAGAGGCCTCAAACCATCTTCATACTATTGCCTGTTTTTTGAAACTGGTTTAGAGCACATTGGCTGGATGGATTCAAAGTTTTTAAGAACTGTATGTAGACACATTTTTGTGTTTCATTATATAGATTAAAAATAACTTAGGGTACATAATACTAGTTACAGTCAAATGTAATACAGGCAAAGCGGCATCAAAGCATTTCTCCGTATAAAAAACTGTTTCCCTATAGCAATTAGCCGAATTTTCATTAACTAAGAGCCTTAATAAAAAGCAATAAATCCAACGGAGTAATTATTCAGTTCATTTAAACAGTTAATGCCGAGTTTATGTCGGTAACTATTTTCTTACGGGTAATTACTTCACAATTCTGCTTTAAACAGTGTATTTATCTCGAATAATTTAAAGGCTTTCTTTGGAGAAGGCAAGAGGCGTAAATACAGTATGCCTCTTGCCTTTTCCTTCCGCCAGAGGCCTTGGTTACTTCGAAAATGGCTTATTTTACAGCTAAATGTTTTGAAGTAGAGGCTAACTTTGTAATAGTTATAATAAACGTGAAACGAGCCTGTCGTTTTAAATTACGTAGCTAAATGCGAAGAATCATTGCTAGGGTTAAATCTGATATTAGTTATATTAAAAATACTACACTACACTATTTTATACAGTGATGGTCCAGTGGTTACACACGTGGGCTATTATTATGAGTTACTGGTTCGAACTTGGACGATCGTAGTCGTCGTCGTCTCAACCGATGGACGTCCACTGCTGGACAAAGGTCTCTCTTAATGAATTCCAATGGGCCCGATCTTGTGCCGCTTGTATCCAGCAGCTGCCAGCGACCTGATGTCATCGGTCCACCAGGTGGGGGGTCTGCCGTGGCTGCCTTTTCCGATGCGATGCCGCCACTCTAGCACCTTCGGGCCCCAACGTCCATTGGTTGTGCGAACTATGTGCCCTGTCCATTGCCACTTCAGGTTTACAATTCGGTAGGCTACGTCGCTGACTTTAGTTCTCCTACGGATCTCCTCATTTCTGATTTGATCATGTAGGGAAATTCTTGCGAGCCCCATCGTCAGCGGCCATATTTCGGAACCATATGTACTCGCTGGCAACATGCACTGTTCGAAGACCTTAGTCTTCACTAAGGCACTGAGGCACTGAGGAATTATCGATGAAAAGATGTCCTGTAATTTTCCGACCGTTGCCCATCCGATTTGGATGCGGATAGATACCACTAATTATTAGAAACTAATCCTCTCAACTACCGAACATGGTTGATTTGATGTAAATTGCTATTTTGCTGAAAATTGCTTTTTAGCGTCGATTGCCCCGAGGGTTGATTGACGCTAAAGTAGCTCTTGGGATTTAAATGTTCATGAAAGTCTACAATATGTTATGATTTTTAAGTTTACTGTTAGTTAAACTAGACAATGTTTTCTTTTGTTTATTACGTTAAGATTCTGGTGTAGCGTCATGTTGCGCTAAACTTTGAGATAGTGAAAAAAGTCCATCTTGAACTCATAGGCGCTAATCTTAAAAATTAAAACTTACCTCACGGGTTTTCATTGTTATCCACATCACTTATATAATTAAAAACACAAATAATCACTAATAAACACTCATAGTGTATAAAATACCACAAACAATTTAACGAACTTCGACGCGACACACGCACCGTTACTAACGGTCACTTTGTAACTGATTTCTTTAGTTTTTATATTGTCTGTCTATCTCTACTCATAATGTTACCACAGTACCGAAACGCGAAATAGATAATACACATTATGACTTAAATAGAAAAAGATGCTTATATTACCGATTGCCCGACTTGAGGCAGTACGATGGTATCATGACAACCGGTAATTGAACGTATAAACAACTTATCTATATTTGATACTTAGCAACCATAAGTAATAATGGTTCAGTGGGAAAGCGTGGATTCCCTTCCCGAGTTCGAATCTAAGGCAGTCACTTCTAAGGTAATTAGCGAACCTAATTGTTTTTTTATTGGTCATTGTGTTTTTCTGTGCAGTAAAACATAAAAAAGGAACCTTAAACTGTATCATTAAATTCATGTTATCTGTTATAACTTGCTTTGAATATACTTTTTATGTAGAGCATCTTTTATATTGATATATTCGATTGAGAGATGGGACGTTAGTTTATAAGATCTTTTAAATATTTAATTTATTAGCAACTATACAACGCAACAGCATTAATAAACGATTAAGATTTACATATTCAGACATATGGATAACGAGTTTACATTGTTAATTACATTGTTATATGCACAGCTAGTCATATCTATCAAGTTGTTTAATTACATACTAATTAATTACACACCAAAGGGATTATCTTGATATGCTAAGTGTCGAGGTTGGTATAACAGTTTAACCGAACATAGATTTCCTTTCAAAAGGATATCCTTACATATTATAAAACAAAGTCATCCACTGCGTCGGTCTGTCTGTCTGTTCTGGATACATTCAAAACCAAATGAACGGATTTTCATGCTGTTTTCACTTATATCTTTATTGAAGCTTGAAGAAGCTTTATGAATATTTTTCATAAGGTTTTGTGTAATTTTTTTTAAATATAAATCGTTTTCGCTCTGTGGTGTACTCTTTCTGAAAATTTGAATTAATTTTAGTACCGTTCTTTAATTACAACGCCTTTGCTTTAAGAAATCTGTTTTTACTCTTGTATTTTGTTGTGCCTTATGCCTTGGTTACTTTTTAATCGTATCTTTGCTGTTTTGGTACCCAATGTTATGTTTATTTGCAAGGGATATACATATAAATCAATGTTTAAATCTGTGTCCATTCATTGTGTTTTATCAAGTATATGTACTCAAATTCAAATATTCTTTTCAAGCATGCCTTTACAGCACTTTTGAATCATCAAATAAAAAGTAAAGCATCCAGTATTTAAAACTATTATAAGAACTCTTTTACTGTCCAGGTTATATACGGTTATATATATATATGAGAATAAGAGAGAAGGAGCAGCATAAAGCACAGGAGCGTAGGGTTCTCCACCGACATCGTTATTAATTGGATCCATTATTTAATTTCTTATTCTGTGGGCGTTCGTGGGTAATGTTGGTGCAATCAAACACTTTATTAATTAACTCAGATTTTAATGTTCCCGATATAAATTTACTCAAACTCATTAACAATAATATCTACGAACGCGACAGTTTCAATAATCGACCACTCCGGCCGACCGCCACTCGAGAACTGCCGAGAGACGCGCCGGACTGCCACTTATTTATTTATTTACTCTGCCCTCACACCAATACACAGATGGCGCCAGCGTTCCACAGACTCTTGCACTACGACATATATATATACGAGGTGTGTTCAAAAAGTATCGCGAATTTTGCATTTTCGCGGGTTACGTATATTCGAATTTCGAATTTTTTGTGGCGTTATGTTGGTACTCATGTCTCTCACTTATGCCGACAAGCTCGGCCATTTTGAATGTTCATTTAATTGTTGACAGCTGCTTTGCTTGCACGTGTTTTGGATCGTCTTCGATTTTTACCTATTCAAAAAAATGGATCAAAGAACCTGTATCAAATTTTGTGTGAAAAACGAAATTAAGTGCGCGGATGCATTCCGAATGTTGACTGTGGCATACGGAGAAGCTACCTTGGACCGAAGCAACGTTTATCGGTGGTACAAAATGTTCTCAGAAGGCCGAGAAGATGTGAACGACGAAGAGCGTGCCGGACGCCCGAGCACTTCAACAACAGACGAAAAAATTAATGAAGTGGAGAAAATGGTATTGGCCAATCGTCGAATCACCGTTAGAGAAGTTGCTGAGGACCTAAACATATCGATTGGCTCGTGCCATTCGATTTTTATCAATGATTTGGGCATGAGACGGGTCGCCGCGAAATTCGTACCAAAATTGCTCAATTGTGACCAAAAACAGCATCGCATGAACATTGCTAATGAGATGTTAAACTCTGTCCGCGACGACCCAAATTTGCTCCAGAGGGTCATAACTGGTGACGAATCGTGGGTTTATGGTTATGACGTGGAAACCAAAGCTCAATCATCTCAATGGAAGCTGCCGCACGAACCAAGACCGAAAAAAGCGCGCCAAGTTCGATCGAATGTGAAAGTTTTGCTGACAGTTTTCTTTGATTGCAGGGGCGTGGTGCATCATGAGTTCTTGCCACAGGGAAGAACGGTCAATAAGGAATATTACCTGCAAGTTATGCGCAATTTGCGCGAAGCAATCCGCCAGAAACGCCCGGATTTGTGGAAGAACAAAAATTGGCTTTTGCACCACGATAACGCCCCTGCTCACACATCGTTGCTTGTGCGCGACTTTTTGGCCAAAAACAACACACTAATGATGCCGCAGCCACCGTATTCCCCAGATCTGGCCCCCTGTGACTTTTTCTTGTTCCCTAAACTGAAGAGGCCCATGAAAGGACGACGTTACTCTTCTCTTGACGAGATAAAGACGGCATCGAAGGAGGAGCTGAACAAGATAAAAAAAAATGATTTTTTGAAGTGCTTCGAAGATTGGAAAAACCGTTGGCACAAGTGTATAATATCTCATGGGGATTACTTTGAAGGGGACAAAATAGATATTCATGAATAAATAAATAATTTTTGAAAAAACACAAAATTCGCGATACTTTTTGAACACACCTCGTATATATATATTTAATATCCGTCACTCAAACATTTGCGGTTTTCAAAATTCGTTTGAAAGAGTACGTGTTATTCACAGCAATTTTATGCCAATTTGGCTTAAAATTGCTGTGAACACTATTTTTTTTAAATCTCACTTCATGGCTATATATTCTTTATTATCTGAATCTATTATTAGTATTTTTTATATGTTTAAATTTATAATCAAACATTGATTTATTTCTGACACTAATCTGCCTTTTCAATTAATTAATTTATTAAATACGCATCTACTCTTACATCTAGCTTTATTTTTATAATCTTAGTTTTGTATTTCCTGTATGTGTTTGTGTGCAATAAAGTGTTTTAATCTATCTTTCGTTTTCCATACATTACTTTCAAAGTATAACTGATATATAAGAAAGAATTAGAATCTAAAATTACGAGGATTCCTTTGCGCCTTGTCATTTGTGGTTAAAGAATTTATTTCTCATAAGAATTTTACAAATTCACTTAAAATGAGATACAATTTTTTTAAAACAATACAATTTTCAAATTTATTCACTCCCACAACTAAGTAATATTTCAAATTCATACCCGAATGTGTTTTGTTGTGGGTTCTTCTCGGATCAGGGGGGCGAAGGAACACTCGTAACTCTAGATTTTAAGCCGTTCTTGAATACCATCATCAGACGTATATTAGAATCTAAGTACGGAAAAAAATATAACGATTCAAAAGTGCTGTAATATGCCTACTTGAATAGAATAAATTAAATAATAGATATTTTTGATTTGATTTGAATTATAGAAAGTTTTTTTCAATTAATTTTGTTTTAACAAATGATTTGAATTTATTAGCTCAAATCTCTAGAACATCTCCTATGAGTTTGTTATTCAAAAGTACACAGTATGTATATTGTTTTTCCTTAGATTGTGTTATCCGTTCATCTTTATTGTTTTCTTTAAAATTTGGAAAATAACAGTGACAGCTTTACTGTAGCATAAGCTTTAAAAAAAAATTAAACCTTATTCCCTTTACATTAATTCAAAAGTACTATGCGAAACTATATAGAACTGAAACTACATTTGTGTTTTTAAACATAAATTATACACAAACGAAAAGTAGTCTGTACCTATTGTATTTAAAGTTTATAGGTTAACCTATTGAGGTAAAATATTCAAGGAACAAACGCTAACTAGAAAATAAGGCTTTTATTATAATCTTTACTAAAGCAATCAACTGCGTTTGTAATTGGATAAAAAAGCCTTGCTACAAGCTTATTGTTAGCTTGTTAGTGTAGTTTAGTATTTAGTCCGCCGCAAAAGCACGTCCAGGTTATACTCCAACCTTGTATAGTTACGATGCAAATTTGCAAACACGTAACGAGATCCAGCACAAATTCACGTATTCTACTGTAAACTTTATTTAATGATATAATATATTCGTCTAAATAAATGTAATTTACGTGACGTTAGCATTACTAACGTGAAAACGATGTTGAAATTATTTTGTTACTCGATAAATTACACAGGACAGACATATTTGAATTGTTTCTCAGAGCTTTTAAGACCGTTTAAATCCAATCCAATACATACATATAGTATCACATCTCATTCCCATAGGGGTAAGCAGAAACCACGTCCTTCCACTTGCCATGATCCTTCCAAATCTCTTTCGTTTCTTTCGTTGTCATTAAACCATTCATACAAGTTCTTCGGTTTAGAGTACTCTTGACCTGGCCCTTATTAAAAACGTTCTGGATTTGGTCCAGGAACGTTCAACTTGGTCTTTCCCTTCCTACTTTCTCATTCACTCATTTTTTTTATTATTGACAGTTTAGAGCTTGACTGTGATCTCGCCTGATGGTAAGTGATGATACAGTCTAAGATGGAAGCGCGCTAATCTGTTAAGAGGCGATATACCCCTTACGGTTTCTACACAGCATCGAACCGAACACAAATCTCTTCGTTTGGCGGTACGTCTTTGCTGGTAGGATGGTAACTACCCACGGTCGAAGCCTCCAAGTCCAGACTCAGACAAATTAGAAAACAGAATTACTCTTATACTCTTAACGCATAATTCCTTTTTGTCAATCTCCTTTCATTCAATCTCACTACGTGCCCAAACTATCTAAGCATACCTTTCTCAATTTTAGTCACTACAGCTTCTTTGATACCACAACGTTCTATTTCAACAGGAACTCAATCCCGCATTTATTGACTCGGAAGGAAATATAGTACTTTCATTCCTCAAAATACTTATATAATATGGGGTTGAGGATGAACTTTATTTCAATAAAAAAGTTCATAACATATAAGAAAATAACCTTTGATGTAAAAAAGCTGTAAATAATTTGTAATTCGCCAAAATAAAATGCAGAAAGGAATTTCTTTGTTTTCTTTCTAGTAGTTTAAGTATTTTATTAATTAAAATTGATTAAGTCCTACTGCATGATACATAAATAGAATTGAAGTTGTCGTGTTAATAGATACAGAATTGTCAATGATATGATGTAAACATATAAACAGACTAGCAGACCCGACAGACTTTGATCTGTCAAAAAGATTTGGAATGTGGCAGCTTTCAGTTTTACAAATACTAAACAAAACACAATCAATTAAATGACACAAAGAATCTTTTCTTGTGTGGAAACAAAACATAGCGTAAATAAATGACATCTTTACATAACCTATGAAAGATGAATAATTTTTAAACAAAAGATAGTAGTATAAATGAATGCCATATTTACATAACCTAGAAAGGAATTAACAAAACCGTTGCTATAGACAACGGTCTAATAATTCATGTCACACAACCTTGTGGATGCGTGGGTAGATGCGTGGGAGTGCGTGAGTGGATGCGTGGGTGGATGCGTGTATGGATGTGTGGGAGTGCGTGGGTGAATGCGCAGGAGGGTGTGTGGAAACGCGTTTATAAGCATTGAAGTGACGTTAGATATTTTGCCGGTCTTTGTGCGCTTCGTAGCAGAAACAAATGACTATCCACATAAATTTGAAAAAAAAAATGGTAAAAGGTTGATGGAATTAAAAACCTCAATAGCCCTTAAAAATTACATCTACAATTAATTCCGCGTCGAATGATCATAGTCTCATGCCGATCGGACCAGTCGTTTTCAAGTTTGATTCGATAACAAAGAAAAAAAGAGTTGCTTTTATATATATAGATTATGAAACGCCTTAATTACAGTTATGTGAATACAACATTAAAGACAGTGCAATATTCGTCGATGATATTACGAGCATCAAAGTAAATCATTTGTAACACCGACATTATCTGTTGACCCCGGGCTCGCGTATACTCATGACATACTCAAGCGTTAATAAACGAGATTGCTATCAGCTTTATTTCCTTCTACTTTGGTATGTAATTTGCTGCCAGACTAGAATATACAATATTCTGCTTATTTTACACATATTTTTAGAAGTGAAATATTTGACGTGATGCTTATAAAAGTATGTTTAGAACCTTGAAATGATGCTGTATTATGGGGTGACACTAGACCTAAGACCCACGCTCCTCGGAGTGAGGAGGCCTGTGCTCAGCAGTGGGACGTTAAAGGGCTCTTACTTACTTTACTTCTACTAGACCTATAAGAAAAATTAACATACATACATACATACATAGCATCACGCCTCATTCCCTTAGGGGTAGGCAGAGACAACGTCCTTCCAGTTGCCACGATCCTTACATATCTCCTTCGCTTCTTTCATTCTCATTAAACCTTTCATACAAAGCTTTGGTCCAGGAATATTCGCCTTGGTCTTCCCCTTTCAACTATCCCATTCTTAACTCATCAATCTTTTTTGTCAGCGATTGACGGAAGAATATTATTAATTTAATGTATTTTTATGCATCTATAAAAACTACAGGTGTGAGAAGTTTCATGCGCCACCGTCCGCGCAATTTTCTTAAAAAGGGCTACAAAGTTATCGCTTAACGTATTAACACGTTCGCTGCATTACGAGATCTATCAGATCTCGTGTAGGCCTGGATATTGAAAATTTCACGATACAAAACAGTTGTCTTGCAAATATACTAACAACTTTTATTCTCTTCACTGTTTAAATATACATAACTTGAATTATAGTAACTACTACATCACTATTTGAATTAATAAAACTTAGTAGTATTTCTCTTTAAATTTATACCAAGACTATTTTAACAAAATGTTCGTTAAAGTTACCTCGTATTGCATAACATTTCGTAATATTGCACAACGTTTTTGTTATTTTTAAATGTTACTACTAAATTACCCAATAACTCCCAACATTTCTACCTACCATCTTAACCAGAGCTATCAGTGTTGTCACCCAACTATCTAGTCTAACACAAGCATTGCTATCTTGCTGTAACATAACATATATATTGGACGAAATAAATTAATCTGCGTTTCTAGGCAACCAAAGTTGTAAAATTATTTTAAAAAGTTCAACAAAAGTAATTAAAGATAAATACTGAGGTAAGTAGCAGCCTATTAACGTCCCACAGCTGGGCACATGCCTCCTCACTCATATGAGAGAGGTTTTTTAGAGCATAGACCCAACACGTTGCTCCCCTGCGGATTGTCAGGCATAATATACAAGTGTACTCTCTATTCCTTCACTCTCATAGTCCGACATGACGGCAATTCGATAGAACCGGGGAGAGATCAGGCGTAGAACCGACGCCTTAACGTGATCTCCGAGGCACGTAGGTGGATCACACCGCCAAATTTTTCCCAACTTCGGGCAATTATTGAGAAAATCCTAATAGAAAACTTAATATCGATTTATATTGGCGTGGCCCGGGACTCGAACCCAGGACCTCATGTCTGTAGTCGAAAATACTAACCACTAGACCAATGAGGCAGGCGAAGATAAATACCAAACCTTAATTATTTTTGATAAATATTTTGATAAAGAACCTCACCTGTAACCAAAGAAAAAACATCCAAATTTTATAATTTAATCAATATCGTCTCCTTTATACCCGGTTGGGTATTTTATTTCACACTAGTTTCTTTAAAATTAAAATAAATTTATAATATATAAAGAGGAACATGAGTGTTTTTGTTTTAACTTTGTAACGTTTTCACACAAAACCTACCAGACGGATTTAAAAAATTTTTCATCATTTGAAAGCTTCATTTTCAATGAGCGACATAAGCTATGTTACTTTCTTAAATAAAATAGGGATCCTTAATAATAATTCATTAATGTAACCCATGGTGTGAAAAACATTGTTTACAAAAACTCTATTAAAACTATTGTACAATATTGTAGAAGGTCAACGACCCCATATGTACAAAAACTGTAGTTATGCCACTACAACTACTTTTTACATTTTAAAAATTAATAAAAGTGCCGACAATTATCAAACCAGGTTATTCATACATGCGATTTTAAAAAAATCTTTCATTACCTAAATTTGCTAATGTCGGACATTCTACGTAAATGATGTTTAATAATGTTTTAGTTAGATATACATTCGTTTTAAAGTAAAATTTGTGTATTGATTAGACTATGAATGTGTGTATCTAATAATCTGAAAGAAATCAATTAAAATCTAAGTGAAATAAAACTTTAATGTTAACGATAATAAATCTATAGTTAGACTTGTTAAACTTCACTGCCACGAGATTGATATCTACGCGAGTAAAACCGGGGGACATTGCTAATATATATAGATCTACTAGCGCTCCTAATCGCTTGCTAACGCACTGGCTTGCGAAACTTACCGCGCTCCGAGGTACGTCAGAAAAGATGTCATTCACCATGACAACAGTATGCCCACCGTGGAGGTGTTCGTCTGGAATTTGGCGAAGAATATTTTCCGCCACGAGGACAACTCCCCACATACACCCCTCCACGCACTGCAAGCCAGCACCCAAGAGCAGCAAACACTGGGCGTCCCTTGCCTCGTGAGCTTCTGCTGTCACCGCTGTAGGCGTTGACAACGGCGGAGACGACGCAATGGCAGTGGCGGTACATGGATTAGACAACTTACTAAATTGACCTGCATGGACCCGCTAGCGTAGCCGGCGGAAACCAGCCCGTATCACTGCGGGCAAAATAGATTACCAGGCATCAAATTGATTCCTGAGGAAGATCCCTGGGTAGAGAGACTGTGCCTCGAGGCCCGCACAGCTCAATACTGTTGACAAGAACCCAGGATGGACCGCGATCTATCCGTTACGATTGTGCAAGTGAAACATTATCAAGAAATTTTACAATTTGCAATTTGTAGCGGATATTCTCATAGTCTTCCTGTCTCTCTTCCTGTTCCTCTCGAACTACTGATGTTAGATCGTCAGCTGTGAGAACTTCTCTTCTTTGGCGAGGCCAATTGTTTAATAATAGACATGCATAAACAAAGATTAAAAAAAACATTTGCTTAAACTGACAACAGGTATATTTGCACGGATTCTTCAATATTAAATTTTAAAGTAACAAAACAATTTTCGGTTTACGATGAAAAAATAAAGCGAACATTGTTAGATACACTTACTATATTTGAACTGCGAAATTCTAACAGACCAACTAAAATTCTATTCAAACTTTAAAACGTGAACACGTTGAACTTTAAATACTTATACACACAGAAACTTTTCGCGCCGTTAGTTTTGAGGTTAGTTACTGTTAGCGAAATTTTGATTGGAATAGTATATTGTAACTTTGATCCTTGCATAACTAGTTTTAGACGAGTTAAAAGTGGTTAAAATTAACATAAAAAGAATATTTATAAAAAAATAAAATAGATATATGTATAAGCTTGACTTGAGCGTTCAGTAGACGATGCTTTAGATTGTTTTGGCCACGGAAATGTTATTATTGTAACAATATTGTGTAAAATTAGCAACTTATCTAAGGGTCACATACATACATAGCATCACGCTTCATTCCCATAGGGGTAGGAAGAGACCACGTCTTGCCCCTTGCCACGATCCTTGCATATCTCCTTCACCTCTTTTCTTCTCATTAAACTTTTGAAACAAGATCGATGGTTTAGAGTATTCTTGACCTGGCTCTTATTTAAAATGTCCTGGATTTTCTCCAGGAACGTTCGCCTTGGTCTTCCCCTTCCAACTTTCCCATTCACTCCTGACTCATAATCCTTTGTGCTTTTATTCATTCTCTCTACGTGCCCAATCCATCTAAGCATACCTTTCTCAATTTTAGTCAATACATCTTCTTTTATACCACAACGTTCTCTTATCACACTATTTACTTTGTCACTCAGTTTCCCTTTGAGACACCATCTGGCTCTTCATAAGGATCACTGCATGTATATATACGTTTGTATAACAAACTCCCACAAGAAGTTTTAGAGTTGCCTCTTATTAAATTCAAATCCTTTCTTAAAAGAATATCATTCGAATAATTGTACCAAAATTTAAATAATTACTTAGTGAATGAATTGCTCTAATCTACCTAAAATAAATTAAAACTATATTGTAATGATGACGGTAAAAGCAAAGATACTCCACTGAGTTTTTTGTGGGCACAAAGAAACTCTTGTAACTTTAGATTGTAAGTCCCTCATCAATATCATCATCAATCGTATGTTGAAATGTGTGGAGGAACCTGTATATGACGATTCAAAACTGCTGTAAAGGCCTGGAATAAATAATTTTTGTATTTGAATTTGGATATTGGATTCCCTAATTTTAGAGTTTTCTTAAGATCGCCCAATTGGACGATAAAAGCACCTAATACTGAAAAGTATATGAATCGTTGTGTGAAATAAAACTATTTAATATTGAAATAAAATTGTACCTAAACTTGAGTTCTTTTTAGTTGCTAACAGGTTAGCACTTGACTGCAATCACACCTGAATGTAAGTGATGATACAGTCTACGATGGAAGATTGCTAAGCTGGTAAGAGTCAATTCATCCTTCATATTTTATATTTCTACACAGCATTGTACTAGAACACAAATCTCTCTACTGGGCGAAACGTCTTTCCTGGTAGCGTGGTAACTAGCCACGGCCGAAGTCTCCCACCAGACGAGACTTGGGCAAGTTAGAAATTGCACTTTCTAATTCAAATTCTAGCAAAGAGAGTACTCGTACCACTGCTCTAGCGAGGCCTATATACAAGGAGAGCCTAAGCCAATAAATATTAAAATATTTATTGTATCGTACCTCTCTACTGTACGTACTGCACTGATTTCTCGAATATGGTGGAAGTCTGATCTGAAGTGGTGAATGTCTGATCTGAAGAGTTTAGAAAACCTCGTGATGAGATTGCTAAATTACTACAAAATATGTACATTTATTATTCAACTAGCAACGCCCCGCGGTTTCACCTGCGTAGATTCTGATCTCGTGGAAGTGGAGAGTCTACTAAGTCGGACTACAGATTTATTTGTATCAACATAAAAGTTTAATTTCACTTACTATTTAATTACTTCTATAACTAATACATTTTTAAATTCGTTAGATTATTTGCGTAGAATGTCCGACATTACAACGAACACGTATTGAAAGATTTTTTAAATCAGTCCGGTAATTTTTAGCTTGATTATAATTTGTTTAAGAAAATAAATAAAAATTTTAACAATAAAAGAACCCCCTTCAAAACACACTTACAAATATATTAATATGCTCTAAAGAGTAAGAAATAATTGCGTATTCTTTTATAGTGTTCTTCGTATTCTTATATTCGGAGTCGGCGTCAGCCAAGGTAGGTGTCCCCGCGTGTCCACTTAGCAGCTCCCGCGTCTCTCACACCTAAGATTGTATATATAGTTACCACCTATAACTATATATGTAAGTACCCCGGCTGACAACGACTCCAAATATAAGAATACGAAGAACACTATAAAAGAATACGCAATTATTTCTTACTTTTTAGAGCATATTAATATATTTGTAAGTTTGTTTTGAAGGCGGTTCTTTTTTTGTTAAAATTTTTATTTAATTTTTTATTTTTAGTGAATCTAAAGTAAAGTAAACTAACAAATTTGTCTTAATATGTGCACACCTATAAACGTGTTACCCCGGCTGCCACCGCTTTATACATAATACACCTTATAAATATCGCATTGCAGCAACAAACGTAAGCTCATTGCTATTTGGCTACAGACAGTTATATTTTCTGCCATAATCCGCATCCTTACTGTAAGCCGTTGAGGAGATGCTTTGATCTTCATATTTAACTACGACTAGCACTTGACCATACCGAAGTAACGGTAGGCAACTCAAATATCTGGTTAGTCTATAGAAGATTCTGTCGAGTATCTTTCATTTGCTCCTAAGAATTGAAGAGTTCCGTCACTTTATCATGGATTCCATCATCAGAACCTAACCAAACTATAACAAAACAACCCTTGAAGTATATTCTTTCCAATAAAAAAATAATCATCAATATTGGTTGGTATGATCTTGACTTATTCGTCCATTTGTCGCGCACATGCCTATGCAAATTTAAGACTTATCCGGTTTTCTCATGGATGCCATCATCAGAACTGGATTTTGGATCAGAACTGGAACCACAGAAGAACATATAAAAAAATGATCAAGATCGGTCCACCCAGTCGGAAGATATGAGGTAACAAATATAAAAAAAAATACAGACGAATTGATAACATTCTCCCTTTTTTTTGCAGTCGGTTAAAACAAAACATTTCACACTCTGGAGTTTGACTCGGGATTATTTTCTTTAGATGGACGTTTTAATTTTCGCTATATCTTTTGAATGTACTGTCTGATTTTAATAGTGTAAAAAGTATTTTACAGGTATTGAAACGGTCTTTAATAAAATATGAATATAACAAAGATTAATACAGATGTATGAATAATAAGGTTTGATTATTGTCAGCACTTTTATTAACTTTTAAAATGCAAAAATTAATTATATGATATATGGTAATGTAGACTTTTTTATAGGTATTGACACTTTCTGTAATATTGTAGTAAATTTTTTTTGTTCTATAGTTTTCGCAGCGCACGCGATAACAACTTTTTTATTTCGCACCTTGCGTTACATTAATGCATTTTTCTTAGGGATTCCTATTTCTCTTGATACAGTAATATAGCCCATGTCGCTCAGTGAAAATGCAGCTTTCTAATGGCGAAAAAGTTTATGAAATCGGTCCTGTAGTTTTTGTGCGAAAACGTTACAAACGTTCATACAAAACACAAATGTTTCCTCTATAATATTAGTTTAGATGTAAAGTAACTATCTATTTCTATACCGAAACCGTTTACAGACGATCTTAAACCATATAGTTTAATAATTAATTTCGCTTAGCAGTATGAATGCTTGAATTATAGCAACTGTCAATCACCGTGTGTAATATATATAGCTAATGGCGCATATTAGATTGTTTGATTAGAAATCACCTGCCAAACATGCCACGGGGCATAACTTTATCTAATTATATCTCAATAATTTGTGATATACCAGTGATAACTAGCTGTATCCTGCGATTTAAGCCGTTTAGTTTCTAATTCAGAGGTAAAAATGGGAAAATTCATAAATAGTTATTGTTAGGGAGGGGTTTAGGATCAGATAAATCCCTTCAGATTCAGTATGGGGACTTCAATTCTTGAGGATTCGGTTCCCTCGAGGAACCCTCTTTATCCAGATGGTGGAGTCCAAATGTCTGTAGATGCATTCCGGTCTGGGGCTCCTGAATGAGACAGGGAGTTAAGAGAGAGCAGACGACCAATATTGCGCCTCCTAGCTCTCACTCTCCTCCGGCAAGATGGAATAGAGTCTGATACAAGCTGGTCTTAGGTTTGATATCTAGGAGGCTAAATTTTAACAGATAGGAGGCTTAAGCCGTCTTATTACCACACTACCAGAAAAGACGTGAGAAGTGAATTAGGATGATGGTAATATTCTTAAATATAATATCCTTTACTGTTTCATAAGATCACAGTCAAATGCTATGAGAATTATTAAAAGACAAATACTTCGTGGGTTTGAAATAAGACTGAGCCATCACGCTATACGATCGTTCTAGTCAATTCAGCTATCGAAGACTAAGGGAAAGAGAGAGTTATAGTCTACGTGTCGCTGCTTTATTTTAGTTTATTATTGTACTCATACAACATTACTGACAATTACTGTCAAAAATGTATACACAAATAACATTATATATATAGTAAATTGTACTACTTTATAAAAGTAAAATAAACGGCTATGTTTTGTTTTTTTTATTTCTTAAAAACTTTTACTACCCCTTTTTTAAATCTGTTCACATACGTTGTTTGTACTTGTTAAGTCAAACATCACACAATTATTCCGAATCCTTTTGAATCAAGTAAAAAGATGTTCCTGACCCTTGGCCCCTTTCATATCCCATGTGACAGTCCCTTGCCTCTGTAATGCGCCTGATTATATTTGATAAATGAATTAGGTAGTTTAAACATAAACCGGCGCTAAAATAAACCCTTACTTTAACAAATTGCTTTGTATTTACATAAATTCAACTCCTTAACCCGT
Organism: Elymnias hypermnestra; assembly: GCA_015832385.1. NCBI lineage: Eukaryota > Metazoa > Arthropoda > Insecta > Lepidoptera > Nymphalidae > Elymnias > Elymnias hypermnestra. Next base: position 202,883 of record JACTOM010000867.1, read on the forward strand.
GGTTAAGGCTTCGTCAAAATTTTATTTGGAATAATTTCACTATCTTGTATTAACATTGAAAATTGTAACCGTTTGAGCTCGAGCACAATTTGATTTAATAAAAATAAGAATAAAAATTTAAGTCAATTCCTATGGCATCTACGTCACAAACTTCTTAAGTTTATTAAATAGAAAGAAACCTTTAAACGTCTTACGTAAGCTTTGATTTTTGGATAAATAAAATAAGTGTTTGAAAAACTTTATAAATATAAAGCTTTATGTACTATTTATAGGATTTTCCTTTTGTAATGTAATTCCTTTTTTTGTTCCCTATAAAACAAATTATAAATGTAGCTCCAAATAAGGAACATGTACACATTTCTAATATAGATAGAAATACTATATTGTACATATAATTTAAACGCATTAAGTACTGTCCTATGCTAAGTCTTACGTCACTATTACATCGAAGACGATTTAAACACTCAGAGTTACTATTAATTTGTATTTTACTATAACAGTATTACACTAGTTAACACTTTAGCAGATAACAATAAACAAGCCCCCTGTATTTTTTTTCGAAGTGTGTAGTCGCTGTTAGCCCTACTGGCTTTGACAGCATAACCGAGAGGGGTGGCGAGCGCAGAAGCTCTGCCGAGGAGTGCTCTAAGGGCGCCTCCTGCGAGGGTCGGACCTAGGCTTAGAGCAATGTTTGCTGCTACTGAAATGGACAATCGGACGAGTGCTTAGTCTTGACGCCCAGGGTGCGTCAGATAGCGGGGATCTCGTCTTCGCTGGCGAAGACGCTGTGTGTGTGTGATAGTGTACGGGGCGTTGTCAATAGTAATCTGGGTCTGGGTCGTCTGGGTCGTCAAGGACGTGTTTAGGCCCCCTCATCCTAGGCGGCATGTTTAGCCTAATCCCATAAGAGGCGGAATTTTTAATGAGAGGGTTGGGTTGACTGATGGCTCAAGCCCCCTGTCTGGCTACGTATCCCTTTTTAACTTTCCACTGCCACTCTTTCTTCGTCAAAATGTCGCGAACAACTCTACACGAGCGCCTCTCATCGGCAGCCATTGGCTTTCGCCGGAAGTCTGCGCCTCGTAACGGAAGACAATAAACTGACGTGTTACATTACCTTACCTCTTAGTTTAAGATACATATAAAAGCAAAATAATAAAATAAACTAAAAATTCTACAAACCAATATAAAATACTTGAGTAGTATTTATTCTAAAGATCACTGACTGTAAGGCAATTAATTACTTTAAAAAAATATACATCTTCCCTCGATTTCATCTGCATAGTTCCCAATTCCATAGGAATATGGATCAATTGATTCCTGTAATCATCTACATTGTGGAAATAAGTGACAAATCATTCGCGAACTGTTTTGAAGATATTATGGTAAATATAGCGATATAAAAACTACAACTTCACAAATCCTTTACATAATTAGGCTTCTACAGCACTTTTGAATCATCAAATAGACTTCTGTCTACACGTTAATTTCAATATACAAGTGATAATGATATTAAAAAACGACTTACAATCTAAAGTTACGAAGGTTCCTTCGGTCTCTGTCCTGATGAAAGCCCACAGAAAGCTGAATCGGATATTCTTTCTTTACAGAAGAAAAAATCCTTTAATGATTATTTTTACCATCATCATTAAAATAAAGTTCTATTTTGTTTTATATAGATAAGAACAATTCATTCACTCCCACGATTTTTAATTAAGTAATCATTAAACTTATAGATAGATATACACTTTGTTGAACAATACAATAACTTAATATGTGTGCAATTGGTATCGGAAACAGAAAAAAAAAATACATACATACATAAATTAATTCCTAAGTGGAGCGAATCATTCGGCCTAAAAATTAATCCCGTTAAGTCTCAGACTATCATTATTGGTAGAAAGAGTGGACTGGCCTAATCTTCCACCAATTTCACTTAATGGTACCGTTATACCATATAGCGATGTTGTTAAAAATCTTGGTATAAGTATGGACAACACATTATCTTGGGCGACACATCTAAGAGATTTGAGCAAGAAAACCTTTGCAGCTATGGGATCCTTGCGACGTCTGCGTTCTTTACTTCCCATTCCTACCAAAATTATGCTTGCACAGTCTCTACTTATCTCTATTCTCGATTACGCTGATGCAAGCTATCCTAATTTGACCGAGGACCAATTCGATAAACTTGAGCGACTACAGAATCTCTCTACTCGGTTCATATTTGGATTACGAAAATATGACCACATATCAGAATTTCGTGTAAAGCTCAAGTGGTTGCCTATTCATTTTCGCCGGAACTTGCATTTTGTGTCTCTTCTGTACTGTGTGCTATTCAATCCTCGTGCCCCTGCGTATTTATGTCAGAAGTTCGAGTTTCACGATTATGACGGAAGGTGTTTACGGCCCTCTCGTGAACTAAAGCTCAACGTATTCATAACACCAAATTCTACGATGACTCTTTCGCAGTTCGAGCCATAACTTTATGAAACGAATTACCTCTGACAATAAGAGAAGCTAAATCATTGGATATATTCAAGAAGCGGGTAAAGAATTATTACCTCTCCTTATTAACTTAATGACGATGATATCTATTTGTTGTACGTCTTATTTATTTAATATTATTAGATTATTATGTTTAGTATGTATCTATTTAAAAACTGTATTCAAATATTTGTATGTACGAGTATGTCTATATTTGGGAATACCACCTACCCTATTTACCTCATATAATCTCCCTAACCCTAAGATTGCCTGGAAGAAATCGCTTATGAGCGATAAGGTCGTTTAATTTGTACTATTTATTAAGTTTGTTTCTGTGTTACTTGTCTCATGTTTGTGGTGTACAATAAAGAGTTTTCTATCTATCTATCTATAAATGTTAGTACGATTTTTAAATTAATATTCTTTTATTAAAAGATTTGAACATGTTAAGTGACATCGTTAGAACGGTTTTTTGGGAGTTTGTTATATCATAATCAAAAATGAAAATCTAAATAATATTTATTCAAGTAGGCTCAAAAAGCATTTTTGAATCTTCAGTAGTCTGTCCGTTGGTAACATGTCTACCACCGGTTCGGAAAAAAATGCCACCGCCGAAAAGAAACTGCCAAAAAAAGTCAGCGGTTACTCCTTTAAACAGTTTTGATAGGTAACAATGTGTTTAGCTTTCATGTGCAACGTGAATCAAGTACAAACATCTTTTTCATTTAAATAATCTTCAATATTATAATATGCTTTTTGTAATAGGACGTTTTTAACATTCATAAAAACTACGAGGAGGCGAATCCGACCGACCGACCGAAAAAATGCTCAACCCGATACATAATTTTTGGTTCTTCTTTACTCTAAAATATGGCATTACAAATTTGTATATATTTCTTATATTAAAATTGTGTGTTTCGCTTTTTTGTTGTATATTATATTCGTGATGACATTCATATATTATCACGAATATATAAAATGTTATTCGATATATATTGCGACGGTACTGTCAAATATGATATTTCTTTGAATTTCTTTCTTAAGGAAACGGGAGATCCTAATTGATATGTATTGATGCACGTATTGTTCCTTATTGTAATGTAAAGATGGTTTCAATGTCCGCCACCACCTTCTCCCATAACAGTATGCTGTGAAAATAAGGGAAAAACACCATTTTGGCAGTTTCGACATTAGTGTATTGCCTAACTTTTCCAGCAGAAAATGCAGCTGCACTAAGTTTTCTTGCCAGGGTTTTAATATGGGCACCCCACTGAGTCCAAGGTTAGTCCTAAGAAGACTGTAGGCTTAACTTTCTTTAGTGGACTATTATCTATATGGATATTTAATAGAGAAACGTATACCCATTATCGAGTTGCTAATATTATGTAGCGTATAGAATATATTAAAATTTAAATATTAATATACTCTTGTATAGTAAAAAGGTAGTCGAAGTCTTAACTTTTTCTATCCTTCACGTAATTGTATGTCCCCTGCGACTGCCCCTTCTCATACTAAAACGTCTGATTACACTTGACGGATGAATTTCGTTAATATCAGCATTAGTAATACAATCCCTTACTGATGAACCGTCTGTCCTAATGCCACAATATGGGGATAGATTGTAGAGTATAATTTATATGTGACCTACAGATGTTATACAGTTAAAAAATAAAAAACTGAAGCAAATTCACGTTTTCCTTTATTTACGTCTACTTCGATTTAGTTAGTCTATTCTAAAAACTTGGAAGGCAGTCACCCGCTCTGGACACAACCTTAATTGTGACCACGACCCTCAGACATGAGGGACCGACCAGAGAGAGAGAGTGTCTGTTTAAAAATGACTCTATACATTTTTACGGTCTCGTTGGAGTTGTGGTGCAAGTACTCACTCTGCAGTGGTTCCGAGTTCGATCCCCGGTAGAGGGAATTTAGAAAATTGTATTTTCTAATATATCTGAGTCTGATCTGATGAGAGAATTTGGCCATAGCTCCGGTACGATGCTGTGTAGAATTCATGCGAGGTAAATTGTCTCTTAACAGGTTAGCGCGATTCCATCTTACACTGTAACATCGTTTACCATCAGGTTTGTTCAAAGCCAAGCGTTAAATTGTCAGCAATAAAAAATAGTTCATACAAGATTGTCGTTGTAGAGTACTCTTGACCTGGCCCTTATTTAAAACGTCCTGGATTTGGTCCATGAAGGTACGCATTGGTCTTCCCCTAACAACTTTCCCATTCACTCTTAAATCTTTTGTCAGTCTCCTTTCATTCATTCTCTCTACGTGCCCAAAACATCTAAGCATACCTTTCTCAATTTTAGTCACTACATCTTCCTTTATACCACAACCTTCTACAACGTTTGACAAAAGGCATATGTTGAAGATTATTTAAGTGACAAAAAATATTTGTACTTGATTCCATTTGCACATGTAAGCTAATTGTTAGAAAATGTTATGTAGAAAAAGTGTGTTTAAAAGAAAAACAACTGAGTTTCTTGTCGGTTTCTTGTAAACAAAATAATCCTACAGTGGAAAGCTAAAGTACAGAATATGGAATTGAAATATTCTTGCTATAGATAGTATATTATAACGGTGAGACTAATAGGAGCAGTGCATTAATTATTGAAAAGTTTCAAAATCAGCCTTTTTTCCTTTTTAGGGCTTCCGTTGCGTAAACGGTTAATTTTTCGCAAAAAATCATATATGACAGAATTGTTTTCCTTTATAAGTTCTAAAAAAAGGTCCTTAAAGATAGACATATGCTGTCTATCTTTAAGATTGGCTCGCAATAACCTCTGATATCATTATTGAATTTGTTTTCTTTCTTATGTGATAGATAAAATTTCTTTATTCTAGCAACATAGGCTCACTTGTGTTAGTAAATACATCACTTATAACTACGTTAGTAACATATACATACAAATAACTTAATCCTTATCTTACTTTTTCTAATCTAACCTAAATTTAATTACAATAATTTTAACAAAATATAATTCCTATACTAATAAACTCCCACCAGCAAGTAAAGCACCAGCAAGTAAAGCACCAGCAAGTAAAGCACCAGCAAGTAAGTGTAAGCAGTGATAAGAGAGGCTGTCAGGGAGTTGGNAGGAATTGGTGGTAAAGAGGTGAGTCCATCTTTCCAATAAACATCCTCAAGATGCTGTTTGTGCTGGAACGTAACCTTGTCAACAAAGACGCCAGCCTTTTTCTTTGCAGGGCATAGAAATCATTCATCCTTGCCTCAGTAAACATGGCCGATGCCGAGCAAAATCTGGGTAGGCTGAACAACATACGGAACGCGTTATTGTATTGAAGCCTAAAAGTATCCAGTGCCTTTTGGGTGTAATTAGTCCAAAAGGTCCCAGTGTAGAAGGTCTGGCAATACGCTTTAAAAAGCGTAATTTTAACCTTCTCGCTACACCGGGAGAACCTTCGGACTATCATGTTACACCGAACTGCTAGAGCTTTGCGTTCATTCTCTATGTCTGCCTGATCCTTAAGGTCCTCCAAAAATAATGTCCCAGATATTTAAATATTGTGACCCTCTTAAGAGGGTCCCCATTCAAAGTAATTTGAGGCTCATACTGGACATGTTGTGTTGCCACATTATATCGTACATATGTCACAGTGTCTTTTATCGTTAAGTCAGATGACGCTATATGGAGTTCACTCTGTATTTTTAATGTCTAAGTCTTATACGTATTTTCTAGTTTCCGATACCTTCATAAATTTCGAAATATGGGCGCATGCAGCATGAAACTACTCCGTACACGCTTCATTGACCGTCTCTACGAGTTTTCGATTTCCACAGAAATATATGGGACCGTATTTGGCACGGGACGGTGTGGACGTTTTGATTTAATTTTCAAAAAACATTGGCTATTTTTCTATATTTCAGACTAACACTAGGCAAAATTTAGTAACTGCCTCAATAAACTTACATACGTTCTTTTAGAATGAATTTAATTGAAATTTATTATGAATTAAAAATTATTCCACTTGTTGCACGTGTAGTTTTTTTATCCTGTGATAATATAGGGAAATTCATTCTTAGTGAGCTTCTACGCAACCAAATGAAAGGTTATGTATATGTCCGAGTGCAATAGTCTGTGGATCGCTGTCTATCGGCGTGGGGCAGAGTTTCTCGGTAGGCGCGTCTCTCGGTAGTTCTCGAGTGATGCTCGGCCGAAGCGGTCAACTATTGCAACTGTTTTTTATTGCTGACAGATTAGCGCTTGACTGTGATCTCACCTGATGGTAAGTGATGATACAGTCTAAGATGGAAGCCCGCTAATCTGTTAAGAGGCGATATACCTTACGGTTTCTACACAGCGTCGCTTTGTTTGGCGGTACGTTTTTGCTGGTAAGGTGGAAACTAGCCACGGCCGAAGCCTCCTACCAGTCCAGACAAATTAAAAAATACAATTTCCTAATTTCTTCCTACCGGGGATTGAACCCGGGACCTCCGCTAGCAAAGCGAATACTCGCATCACTCCGCCAGCGAGGCCGTCAACTGTCGCGTTCCTAGCTATTATTATTAATGAGTTTGTGTAAATTGATATCGGGAAGATTAAGTGATTGAACATTATAATCTAAGTTAATTAATAAAGTGGTTGATTGCACTAACATTACCCATCAACGCCCACAGTATGGAAATTATATAGTACGGAAATATTCTCTCTTATTCTCCGACATCAAAAGTGGGATGACTGTCGGTGCGAAATGAGAAAAAGGGTGAAACGTATGTTTGGCGTGCTATGTTTGGAAAATTGAAGTAAAACATGTAAAGAAAGAATTTAGCCTCCTTGAATGGCAATACATTAGTATTTTGTTTATTGTTGATAGATTTAACTTTATTTGTGATCTCAGACGATACAATCTCAAAGGCTTAGCATGTTATATTAGTCTAAGATTGTAGCACAATAACTTGGAAAGACGCAATTTAACTCTTATTGTCACCATGTCGATTTTATTTACTTTACGACACGTTTAGTCACGGTAACAGTCCGTCAGCAATCGAGAACTTCTTTCATAAATAATTCGTCTCTGCTCGCAAAGCAAGAAAAATACTTAGGCTTATGTTATCTAAGTTTGTCGACTGATGTAAATTAAAAAAAACCGTAAAATGCAAGAAAAACAAATTGAAAACATAGATTGACAGCTATTTACGGCAATTTAACCTATTCCTCGATCGTTTCACCAAATCCCTAGTCGTTAGACATCTACGACCCATCAAATAAGCTTATGTAGAACTACTTAGTGGTTGCCAACAACGATAATGGTGCAAGTTTGCGTCATAATGTCCGAAACGATCACCGCTATGACCATAGAATTTCGTACGATAAATTTAAAGTCGTAAAAGGACTAAATATGATTAAAAGTGCGTGCATACAAATCAGAAGTGAAACTTCTTAAGTAAACTAACTTTTAAGTCTTTTTAAGTAAAACTATAGATTTCCGTGACTTAGAGGGGGTGGGGGGGAATGAAGATAAGTTAGGAATTTGTCTTCTTCTTCTTCTTCTTTGTTGTTGAATGGCTTTCAGGTGTGCCAAACACAGATTATCTCGCCAGTGTCAAGTTTACTGGAGAAGACACAAAGGAAATTGTTCAGTTTATAAGAACATCACAAATTTAATTTTTAATCATCTATAAATGGTTTACAACTTAATCTAATTTAATTGTCATTAAAATATTGAAAGTGTCGAAAATGAATACAGATAATTTACTGAAATCTCAAATGACACATTGTAAATAAAAATGCCATGTGTTTTTTGTTAATATTGGAAACTATTTATTGTATTTGAATATAAAATTTACAAAAGAGATTTTATGCAACATTATTATTTTATATTTTATGAAAGATAGTATATAAAATAATTAAATGACGAGCGCCAAATTAAAATGCCACATGTGATTTGTGAATATTAAAATTACCTAACCTATAAACGAATTAGCATAAAAAACACTGCACATCTTCGTAACACAAATTACACGTTTCATCCGTAAAAACTTTACCCTCATGCGCCTAAACTTAAGAAGTTTCACTTCAAAAAGTTTACAGATACCATTGCCCAGTGGTAAGACATGTGGTATCTTTGGCAGGGAAGTTACAGATTCTAGGATAGACTAAGTTTCTTTTTAGGCTTTCAAGTAAAACCTCTAATGGCAAGGTAAAAATAATTTGCCTTACGCTTGACACCTGTATATAAGATATATTATAGAAATTAATACAATATAAGCCCAAGAACTTTCACTTCTTCCACGTGTATATTAATTTACTAATACTTTCTTTTCAACTTTTCAATTGAATTACAATTTTATGTAAGAAAAATGTTTTATGTTACTTTTAATAATATAAAACTTAAATACTTAATTTTTTCCTTTAAATTCATTATTGTGCTTTTCAGTATAGGAACATTCCTGAAACAATTTCGGAATATGTGTAGCCTGCCAATCCACAGTAGACCAACGTGATAGTTGAATCTCATGAAAGATTAGCCTCGTGCCCAGAAGTGGGAGGTTGATAGACTACTATTTACTTACTTTACTATTCTACAACATATTTTAAAATTCAAATATGCTTATTGTTTCAAGGTACAACTGATGATGATATTAAAAACGAATAAGAATATAAAATGTCGAGGGTTTCTTCGCACTCTGTTCTGTTAAGAGCCAATAACTTACTCAGTTGGATCCATCTTCATTACAATATATTTATGTTTAGTTTATTCTATTAAGATTAGATCAATTCACACACTCCTTTTATATCCTCTAATCCTTCAAATTATACAACGATTTTTCAATTAGCTTGCCTTTAATAAAAGATGTAAGAAGAAAAGAAAAGATGTAAGCCTGCCAATCCGCAGTGGAGCAGCGTGGTGGGTCTATGCTCTAAAAACCCTCTCTCATATGAGTGAGGAGGCCTATGCCCAGCAGTGGGACGTTAAATGGGCTGCTACTTACTTACTTACTTTAATTTCTTAAGTTATTTGAGGTGCATTCACTTTTCTTCGTAAAAAAGTTAATCGGATCCAAAGAATAGCGTCTAAAGTCTCATCTGTTATAAACGGACGTAAGCCAGGTTTCTCATCAGAATAAAAAGAGTAATTTATAGTATGGCAATACTGAGAAACAAAATTACTGATTCGTATTAATGAAAGTATTAAAGTTTAATAAAATCACGTTAATTTAAAATGATGCATTGTGTAATCGGTTAAATTTACTCAAAAATAGCGTATGACGGATTTGTTCCGCTTAAAAATTTATAAAGAAAATTCTTTAAGGGCATATGTCTTTTATTAATACTGATTCAGCTTTTTCAAATTAATCTTGTCTCTTTCCAGATGAAGTTGCACGGGTAAGATGTCTAATATATACTGCATCGTTTGTGCAGAACCAGGTCAAGTTATCTCTCCTAATTATTTATTTATTTATTTATATACTCTTTATTGTACACCAAAGAAAAGAATTACAAAGAATAAAAGACGCACAAGTAATAACAAAACAAATGTACAAAAAGGCGGTCTTATCGCCTTATCAGCGATTTCTTTCAGACAACCTTGAGGAGAAGAAAATTGTGCTAAAGTAAGTGGGAGGTGCACAAAGAAACAATACATACTAATATTAAACAGAATGTTTTGTGACTTCATGTTTAAAGGAATTTAATGATTGTGCTCGTCTTATATTCACTGGTAGTGCGTTCCACAGCCGGCTGGCCATAACAGTGAAGGAGTTGCCGATAAATTTAGTGCGATGTATCGGTATCTTTAATGTTAAAATTGAGGTAGACCTTAATTTTTGGCCACAGTGCCCTCCCGCGAATTTAAATAGTTCGGGGTAGTGGAGTCAATTAGTGTACAGTACAGAAGCGAAAGAATATGTAGATTCCGGCGAAATCGGATCGGTAACCACTTGAGCTTAGATCGAAATTCGGATACATGGTCATATTTGCGTAAGCCAAATATGAACCTAATTGCAAGATTTTGAAGTCTCTCAAGTTTATTTAGTTGGTTCTCATTTAGATCAAGATCATTTAGAGCAAGGTATTTATCTTGAAATCACAGACAGGAACTCCAATTTTATTTATATGTACAGATATTTCATTGATAATCACCAATAGAGCTGGTGTAGTCTTGTATCGTAAACCATTATCATAAATTATGCGAAATTGCAATGCGATGACATTATGTAAAGTGTTCTCCGATACAATACATATGGGATGTGGTTTCATAAATTACATGTTTTATGATTTGCATTAATGTGTTTTAGTGATGGATATTGTTTTGACACTATTCACTATGTCATTGATAGTAGTTGATATATTATAATGGCTGAGGGAATTGCTAATACCAAAGCCTGTACAAACTATATGTCGGAGTGTAGTAGCCTGTGGAACGCTGGCGCCATCTGTCTGTGGCGTGAGACAGTCATACGTCGTGAGCCAACAGCAGACTAGTTCCTAGAGTGATAGTCCGCCAGAGCGTCGACGGACGAAATTGTTGATAAGTTTGTGTAAATGGATATCGGGAACATTAAGGGATTGAACATTATAATCCGAGTTAATTAATAAAGCGTTTGAATGCACCAACATTACCCACGAACGCCCACAGTATAGAAATTATGAATGCCATTAAAGACGATGTCGGCGGAGAACCCTATGCTTTACGCTCTCCTTCTCTCTTATTCTCCGACATATATATAATTTAGGCCATCCACGCAACTTCGTATGTATCTCGTAAGAAATAGAGTGGGAGGATTAACGTTACAAGTTTTATTATTGTAAAAAAAAATAACAGAGAGGTAACCTTAATGTCTTCTGCTTTAATCAACCTTAAAAGACATTCTGAATAAAATTTCAGACATAAGTGACATGACATACAAAAAATACTAAAATTGCTATAAAGAAATGAAAGGTTGGAGGGTGAAAAATACTTTAGAAACAATTCTCACACCTACAAAATATACAAAAAACAAAACCATTTTGGAGGCGTTTTGGAAGCCTGCTGATAATATTCATTTATACAATACAAAAAAGTGAAACACAATTTTAATATAGAAATAAAAACTAACTTGTAATTCTATATTTTACAGTGAATGTGGTTCAGAAATCATTTGTCGGGTTGAGCATACACATTTTTAATAAGATACCACAATCAGTTTTAGATTTTAGACACTCTGCCTCTGGTAGGGTTGAGCAAATGCATTTCCCAGCAGAAAAAAATGTATCATCCGCAAACCAAATGAACTTCTTGAATAATATTTACATTTAAAGGAGGAACTGTTGAATTTCTTGCCGGTCTCAACTCTGTGGAATCAACTTTCCGCAACGCTGGTAGATTTTTTACCAACGGATAGACTAGCACTTTTGATTCGTCAGTAGTGACGAATCAAAAATGATTTTTGAGCCTACTTTAATTTGTCATCTAGCTGCGATAAGATTATAGCCAAACGATTAATTATAAGATATGAACAAAAAAAAAACAGTTTGTTATATAAGATACCTACAATTTTTAGAATATAAATATACAATTATTTGAAAATAAGTTTATCTATGTTTTTACGACAAAAAAAAATATACTCAACCAAAATTGAGGTCCAGTTGAGTATGATCTCCTTCATATATGGATATTAAATGTAAGAGACCGGAAATCTAATTTACTCGATTACGTTTTTGTCGTTGACCGTTCTTATATAGAAACTCTCAAAAATGACTTTGTAGATTAGATATACTTATCTTTACAGATTTCTTTACAAGAAAATGTACGCTGTATATTATTTATTCCATGAGTTGAGTTAAAAATTACTGCAGTACATATTAAATCACACTTATTATATTTTTTGCTAGCTACATGAAAAATAGGCAACAATATGTAGAATACAAAGGGCATCGTTCCGAAGTATAATTTACCAGGTCTGGCGTAAATCAGGGCAGTAACATTGTGCCTTTGCAATTTATAATTATGATCAATGATTTGCCCGAAGTAGTTAAGAACGCAAAATATTTACTGTTTGCTGACGACCTAAAACGTTTCTTAACTGTAAAAACGCGAAACGACTGTAAGCAATTGCAGAAAGATGTAGATGGAGTAGTTGCATGGAGCAAAGGCAATCTATTGGAATTTAATACAGCAAAATGCGTAACTATCACTTTTTCCGTGCACGCGTTCCACATCGTGAGGTTAGAGATTTGGCGGTGACTATAAACTCAGAGCTGACGTTTCGTAATCATATAGAGAATTGCTGTAAAAAAAGCGTACAGGAATTTGGGGTTCATGCTTCGTGCAGTTAAAGGTTTTACAAATATAAATGTTATAAGGATATTATACAACGCAATAGTAAGGAGCTATTTAGAAAGAAATGCAGTCATTTGGTCCCACCCGAGAACTGCGAGGACGCATGTCGACTTGTCAATATTGACTCTGCCCCACGCCACTATTGCACTCCGACATATATATACATATTCCACGATTCAAAAGTGCTATAAAGGCTTACTTCGTCGTCGTCGTCGACGTTTCAACCGATGGACGTCCACTGCTGGACATAGGTCTCACGAAATGATGCCCACAAGGCCCGTTCTTGTGCCGCCTGGCTCCAACGGCTACCGGCGATCCTCCTTATACCGTCGGTCCACCTTGTGGGGGATCTTCCTACACTGGGTCGTCCAGTGCGGGGTCGCCATTCCAGCACTATCCGACCCCAACGTCCATCGGTTAAGTAAGCCTTCCGGGGTGCTAAGAATCTCCGGAAGGCTTACTTGAATAATGATATTTTGAATATTGAAATTTTAAATTAACATAAGAAAATATAATTATTAATTAGTTGTATCCTTAACTAAATTGTGGAAGATTTTGGATGGGGTAATTATTCATTTAAAGCGGCGATATGTAATAATGTACAAGTTGTCTTTATCTTTTCGAATTTTATATCCTAATATTATTTTAATTACATACATACATTTATTACATACAAAGATACATTTTTATAGACAAATGCTACTGTCATTTTAAAAACTATTGACAGAGCACTATCTCCAAAATATAGGTAAAGCTTAGATGACATATATTTCAATATTTTATGTATTTTTATAAAATGTTTTACTTATATAAGTATATTATTACTGCCTCATTGGTCTAGTGGTTAGCATGTTCGACTACAGACATGAGGTCCTGGGTACAAGTGCCGAGTCTGGTGATTTTAAATATCAATATTGAGTTTTCTTTTAAGATTCTCTCAATATTTGCCCTAAGTTGGGAAGTTGGCCCTGTGCTTTACCCCCGTGCCTCGAAGAGCACATTACGCCGTCGGACCTGCGTCTGATCTCTCTCCGGTCATGTTGGATTCCCGTCACATGGAACAATGAGAGTGAAGGAATACAGAGTGCACTTGTATACTATACTCGCCAATCTGCACTGGAGCAGCGTAATGGGTCTATGCTCTAAAAATCCTCGCTCCTCGGAGTGAGGAGGCCCGTGCCCAGCAGTGGGACGCTAATGAACTGCTACTTACATTTTTTGCAAGTATATTATTGTATAAAATATGTATGTATTTATATTTATTGCATTATATGTGTAATAATATATAAACATTTGTATGTATGTTTATTAAACCCAAAAGTTGTCCAGAGGAAATCGCAGTTTAACCATAAGACCGCCTATTATATTTGTTTTTATGTAATTTGTAAGTTTCTCATTTATTAATATCTGTCTTTTGTGTGTGATAAAGAGAATAAATAAAGGTAACAAAAATCCGGTTAAAAATCTGGTTTTATTATACCATACGATATGTATGCTAATAAGGATTAAATTGCAGCGATTGAACATTAAAGTAAAGGAAAATTTTGAAATTTAACAAGTGAAAAACCACTTTTATGTCTTATCTATTTTACATATGTCTTTTCCACAATTTCAGCAGTTTTTTGTATTAAATATATAATTTGTTCGATTGATTTTTCACATATACATCAGAAGGAATTGAAAACTAATTATTTTTGTATCAAATGACTCAATCCCCGTGCCAAAGAATCAAAATTTTTAAAAAATCCATTTATTATTAAAAATCCATTACAGTCGACGACTTCAAGAATGATATCTTCGTTCAAGCTGCACATAAAATATACATTGCGAAGTGAAAATAGCTTTGATTTTCAAGAAAATTTTTCTGAAATGAACTCATTAAAATGAAAGGAAAGAAAGCGTTTTGCATTGTCAGAAAAACCATTTCTTTTTAAAGCTCGCCTTAAAAGCACTCTGTTTTTGTATGACTGCAAATTTTTCTAAGACGCGAGCTTATTATTTATAAAACGAAAATGCTTTTATTGAGGTTTTATATTCATCTTTCATAGATATGGAGATATCATAGATATATCTTTTAGGAGATATTTACAATAATAAATGTTCTTTATGAGTACAAGTTTTTTAATAGCTTTAAGAACTAAGTGTATTTTATTTAAAGTTTTGGGAAATCTCAACTTTGAACTATGTCAGTGCATTTTAAAGAAATAATTCTTTTAGAACATTCGTCTACACTAATCACATGAGATATATTGAAAATAAAAACGATATATATGTAACAGATCTGTTGCTAAACGGCTATACTGATTTTGATAAAAATATATGTGTTTTCAGGTGGATTAAAAATTGAACTAATGTGAAAGTAGAATACCTGCTGCCTCATTCATAGATAAAGAGGGTTTCGCTGGGTTTTAGTAAATATTTCAGTGCCTCATTCCTCGCCAGCTCCAACGCTCCTGAACCATGGATCGGGGTGTATAACTAAAAATGCATTTCCCTGTGTATATAGAGGTGAAATTTTTATTAGTTTATAATGAAAACTTCATCCGGACTTCACGATACTTCCACGAGATCTGGAACTTTGGATTTAATAATGGTTAAGGTTGACATTTCTACCTAAGTTTAAACTATGCCGACGACAACATCAGAAAAGGTTAGTCTAAATATACTTCTTTTGTAGGTAATTTGACGAAACTAAGCGGTTTGACAGATTTTGATGATGTTTTAAAATGTCCTCAAAGGGATTAAAGCATGTCTTAGTTTGACAATTCGATCAGGATTTCCCGATACAGCCACGGGAACAGAAACCATACGGGTAACATACAAAAAAGCTAGTCTTTATATATTTGTCGGACTATCTGTAGGTGTCCAAATGTTTAATAAATTTTACTTTTAATTATATGATCAACTCCGAATTTACTTCATTGAATTTGTTTATTTTTATAAATTTTGTTGGGTTTTTTCTAGTTTAGGATATAGCAGAGGTTTCATTACAAATTATATAAAAATATTGCACTTTTTAAGCCTAAAGAACGTTACGTATCAGTTCTTCTATCTGCTAAGTTACATAAGCATCAAATAGACAGCGGCGTATTTTAACAACCAGATTAACAAGCGAAACCGCGCGGTTCAGTTAAATATAAAATGTACTCTGTAAATCAATTTACCTATAAGTTTTCCTCGCAATATTGCACGAGCACATTACTAATATACCTTAATGCACATTTTGTAAAATAAATTGCCCGTTAAGAGTTAAGTTTCACATTCTCAAAAATATTACCTTAATTTACCACATTATATATACGCGCCACTTCTCACTTAAATGAAAACAGTCCCGTAACAGTAAGTAGAAAGTTTCAAAACATCTATAAAACCTTTTCAAGAATGTGCAAACATTTTTCTGCCAACTAAAGTCATCTGTATGAACAAAAAATAGCTTTAAGCACTAAGTGTATTTTAAGTTTCGGGAAATCGCAACTTTGAACTTTGTCCGTACATTTTAATTCAATAGTTCTTTTAAAATACTTGTCTAAGCTAATCGCATGAGATTTATTGAAAATGAAAATGATAACGTATAAGTCGGAATCAAAAAGTTTCCGGAACGCCAGCGGTATCTATCAGCACTGAACAGAGTCAATGAATCACAGGCTGGTGGCGTTCTCGACAATTCTCGAGTAACGATCCGCCAGAGCGGTCGACTTTTGAAACTGTCGTGCGTTCCTAACTATTTCTATTAATGTGTTTGTGTAATTTGATATAAGGAACATTAATTGAATGGACATTATAATCTGAGTTATTTAATAAAGTGTTTGATTGCACCAACATTACCCACTGACGCTCCCACTTTGGAGGATCAATTATGAACCCCACTTATGACGATGTCGGCGGGAACATATATATATATATATATATATATATATATATATATATATATAAAGTTTATAAAAGTAATACCTGACTATTATTTTGTCTTGACCAAATTTTATCCCGGAAACCAGCCATACGAGTATATACGTAAATTTGAGCTATACTCATATTTATGTATTCTCGTTATGAATCCACGCTTGTTATGAAGATTAACAACGTTGCTTTTGAATATCTCCCGTTAGTAGGAATGTGCCAAATTTCTGGCACCAAATTTGCTTGCCAAGCAAATTTCTCTTGGATTATGCGTCCTTTTATTTCGATAAAAAAAACATTGAAGACAACTTGGTAATACTGTCAGGGAGCAGGTTTGACGTCATAAGTGATAGCATGTTACTAGTTCTGAAAGTAATGCGCCATAGTCTTGCGCTTAAATTTGCTTAACTTGAAAGGAAAATATGTTACGAGTGTCTGAATGAATATTATTAATATAAACAAAAAGCAATGTTATGTGAAAACAATTATCTAATAATTTTCCGGAATCTACGTTCAAATTTTAATACAAGAAATAAAAATAAACTTTCAATGCTTATTTTAAGGTGACGAAGGTTCAGAAATCATTAGTTGGGTTGAGCAAACGCATTTGTGATGGGATACCCGAATCGATTTTGGCTTTGCCTCCACATAATTTTATTAAATAAAGTCAAAGTCAAAATAACTTTATTCAAGTAGGCCTATTACAGCACTTTTGAATCGTCAAATATCGTTTTTTCCTATATATTATTTAAATGAATGACTGATGATAACATAAAAGAACGAAAAATATGTGAACAAATCCTTTTACAAAAGGCATATTGTAATGTTGAAGATCATTTGAGCGACAAAGATGTTTGGACTTGATTCCAGTTGCGCATGAAACCTAAAGACAATCACGGCATGATGACTTTCCACCTCACACAGGTCTGGTCAGGACACGGCTGTTTCGGCAAGTACCTGTGTGAAGTGGTAGGCCGCGAGCCGACTGAAGAGTGTCACGAGTGTGGTTTCGCCATTGACACGGCAGAACACACATTGGTGACGTGCCCACGTTGGGCGGAAAAGAGAGCCGCTCTCGTGGCTTCTATTGGATGTGTTGACCTCACGTTGCCTGCTGTAGTTAAAGCTATGGTGGGCAGTGAAGATTGCTGGAGAGCGGTAGTTTCCTTCTGCGGGGAGGTGATGGCGCAGAAGGAGACAGCAGAGCGGCTGAGGGAGCAGGACGTAGCCTCTCCCGCCATTCGCAGGCGCAGGGTTGGACGCAGACGGGCGGCCCAGGACCGTCGTCTTCCCCCCTAGGGATAACCTCTGGGCAGCAGATACGGGGTCTGTTGCCCGACAGAGAAGTCCCTAAGTTTGTGGACAGCATGCCGGTGCTCCAGACATGCCATCCTACTAAAGTAGATTAATAAAATAAAGAGGGCCCTCATATC
>JACTOM010000867.1:222726-243196 GCA_015832385.1 Elymnias hypermnestra
CAAAAAGAAGGATCTTTGCAAGGAAGAGAAAGGAAAATATAAGGTAGTAGGATATTACTGACTCGGGAAGACTGAGAAGATTCAGTAATAGCTCGGGGAGCCGGGATCGCATACCCGTGTACCATACTATGACTATCGGACAAATAGACAAAGATGTGTACCCCCTGGCCACTTTTTTTATTATTATACTTTGGTTTGTTACAATGTGTAATATATTGTTTCTGTGGATAACTGGAATATTCCAAACATTATTATACCTCAAATAATCTTCAACATTATAATTTGACTTTCGTAAAGGTATGTTTGTGTATGTTGAACCCGGAAACAGATGTCTGAACCTTTTCACTGAAGTTTACAAGTTTGTTTTTATTTCCTGTATTAAGCAATAGTCGATATTATCACAGATATATAAGATATTATTAAATATATATTGCGACGGTATTGTGAGAATGTGCGATTGTCTGTGAGATGTTTCTTTAAATTTATCTTTTAGAGAAGGACGAAAGCCTAATTTATATAAAGCATATAACAGTATATATAAATACTCTACTATATTGCGGACATACTAATATCTAAGTAAGGGGAAAACAAAAGACGTATGTATTTCACGAGTGCAAATAAACAAGTCCTAATTCACGTGAATATACTTGTTAAGCGGAACAAGTCTGTTTCAAGAAAAACAATATAAAACGAGGGTCCCCAAGCGTGAAAATCTTTCTTTAGCCGTTGGAGAAACAAAATACACAGCTTTATTTAAAAACGTCGCCTTTCGCGGGATTGTCAGGGCGTGTGCAGCCCTTTTGTGAATTCCCCCTACTGTAAGAAGGATGAGACGTGATTTCTGTATGGCCTTCGAGTTCAAATCCCTTTCGTCATTGTAAAATATTAGGCTACTTTGTTATAAAAAAATATCTTTAGGTTTTGGACTACATGACGTCATAACAAAAGGTAGCTTAAATATAAATTACAATTAAAATAACATTGAAATGGCTATGTGAAGGAGGGAATAGAGAGTGCATTGGGCAAATGGATAATTTCTACATAAGATACCTTAGAGTCTATTAGGAGAGGATTACAATTAACATGTTATATTATGCTTAGATTGTTTGGACATGTAGAGAAAATGAATGAAATGAGACTGACAAAAAGGATTTATGAGTCAAGATTGAATAGGAAAATTGGAAGACCAAGGTGAATGTTCTTGGACCAAGTCCAGGACATATTAAATAAGGGCCTGGTCAAGTACTCTAACCTGAGGAACTTACTCGTATATGAGAGGTTTAATGAGAACGAAAGAAGCTAAGGAGATATGCAAGTATTGTGGCCATTTGGAAGGACGTGGTCTCTGCCTACCCTTATGGGAATATAGCGTGATGCTATCAATGTATGTATGTATAAACAGGGTGTGGCAAAAGTCCCGCTACCATTTTGATTTCTGACAGCTTAATTAAAAAAAAGACAACTAGGATTTCATAAAAAATATATTTGATATTCATATTTATTGAAACACCATTGTATCCACTAAAAACAACTGTATTCGTGTAACGTGTATCGTGTGGTATTCATGCCGAAAAAATCATTGAACCCTATTTTGAACATGACCAAGATGTTGAAGTTACTGTTACTGTCGAACGGTACGAAAAAATAATTTGAAGTTTTTCTGGCAATTTAGCATGGTTAGCTAGACCTCTGAATATAACAGCACCAGAAAGTTTCAAGAGGGGTTTTTTTAAAATCAAAGACCTAAATTAATATGCCCTATATGAATCATCATTTTAAATACATTATTCGTCACGAAATGAAAGAAATGCAGCCTATCATAAAAGGATATCACGAAAATTGCCTTAAAAGAGACGAAAGTTGCATAGCGATCCGCGGTCATTATTGAGTCGATATAATTTTCCAATCATAAAGAAAAAAATGTAACAATCAAATAAACTTTTTATGAAAACCAAACCCTCGTATCTTTTACACATAATGACAGTTCACTGCGTATATATATTAGAAAACTTGTTGTACGTAAAACATAAAAACATTGACTCTTTTTAACGAACTTCAAAAAAAGGAGGAGGTTATCAATTCGTCTGTATTTTTTTTTATGTTTGTTACCTCATATCTCCCGACCGGGTGGCCCGATCTTGATGATTTTTTTTTAAATGAAAGGTGGTGCTTGTCATAGGGTCCCATTTTAAATCCAGTTCTGATTTTATTTGGCAAATTTTATTCCAGACTAATTTGATATATACTCGTATAATAGACGAAATATATAACACATTAAGAATATAATTATTGACATTAATATTTGAAAATATTTATTAAATATTAATACATCACTGACAAAAAAGTGACATAATTTGTAATTACTACTTTTAATTATATTATGAATTGTACTAGAACAATTATATTAACTTGACAATTTTTATTATTGCTAAAGAAGCGAGATTTCACAAACAACACGAGGCTGACAAGATAGAAGACTATTATAATAAAAATTTATACAGTTCCAAAGAAAAATCACAATATTCTGTGAATATAATCTCTGCAAGATTTATTTAGGTATTATCTTAATAAATTCATCACAAAAAGCGTTTGAAATATAATAAGATATGACAGCCTAGAGATGGCTTGATACCTCTTAGCGGTGGATGCGGGAAGGTAAGCTTGACAAATGACTTCAGAGAAACTACGTGACCATCCCTTGAGAGATACACTTTCAAATAAATAGAAAAATGATGGTTTTATTTAAGTATAAACGTCTTCATTATGGACTAATTCAACGGTTGAGTATTCAGTTATGTTATTATTCTAAACAGATATTTTATCAATAATTGTCCCAATAACGAGAATAATGGCAAAGCCCATCTATCAGGCACTGAGTGAATCTTGTAATAGCACAAATGTGGAAGATTGTACGAGAAAGATAAGTAACAAGTGGAAATTTATAATATTCTAATCAATAAGGTAATGGTGACCTATTACGGTTTCACACAGGTATTATATAAATAACGGAAATTGTTTTTAAATCACTGCAGTTTCCCGGTTTTAGTAGCTACAATGGATATAGTACGTTATCCTTAAAAGATACATATATGTGATATGTGATATAGATACATACATGTGATCTCAGGTTTTTTTGTAGATCTGTAACAAAGTTATTTGAATATTCTACGAAGCATTGTTTTGTTATCTCTCTAAGGGATAAGGCAGCGTCTAAGACGAAAGCTCTCAGGGAACTTAATTTTTACGAGCACATTTAACAATTATCATTATATCTCAATCAGCTTGAGGACTTAACTTAATGGTGAAAATCGCATGAAATTTGTTTAGTCATTTTTCAATTAATCGCGAATAGATACACACTTTATAATAAAACTTCCTTATTTCCTTAGTTTACGAGACACGATTTTTTTCTATATAGATACACATAGTTGAGTGTTTCAGCTTAGCTTCTTTTAATAAAATAGATATGCTCAATAAAGTTTTTCAGTTAATAAAATTAAATGTATGCAAACTTCTATAATATTTCCTTAAATACAAAGTTTGAAGCTATCGAAGAAGTCTTATAAGATTAATCTACACATTCTCAAGATTTTATTAACCTAATCTTTCTGAGTACTACACTATTGTTCTGTGACGTTATATTACAAAAAGGAATTCTTTTGAACCGACTTCAAAAAAAAAGGAGGTTATCAATTCGTCTGTATTTTTTTTTAAATTAAGGGTGGTGCTCGTCTTAGGGTCCCATTTTTTTTTAAACCAGTTCTGATGATGGCATCCATGAGAAAAACGGATAAGTCTTAAATTTGCGTAAGCATGTGCGCAACAAATGGACGAATAACTTAAGATCACGTCAACTGATTTCGATGATTCATTTTTATTAGAAAGGATATACCTCAAGGGTTATTTTGTAATAGTTTGGTAAGGTTCTGATGATGGAATCCATGATAAAGTGCCGGAACTCTTCAATTCTTAGGAGCAAATCAACGATACTCGGCAGAATCTTCTATAAGCTATCCAGATATTTGAGTCGCCTACCGTAACTTCGGTATGGTCAAGTGCTAGTCGTAGTTAAATATGAAGATCAATGGAACTCCTCAACGGCTTACAGTAAGAGTGTGATTTTTGGCAATATCTATAACTGTCTGTAATCAAATGCCAATGACCTTACGTGTATTGCTACATTGCAATATTGGAAAGGTGAATTGTGTGTGAAGCGGTGGTATAAGGGTTTCGGGTTCGATCCCGGGGGTGGCGATATTAATGTAATAAATAATTGCGTAGTCTTTTATAGTGTTCTTCGTATTGTTATATTTGGAGTCGGTGTCAGCCAAGGTACCTACATATAGAGCTATAGGTGGGATAAACGCGAGATCTGCCAAGTGGACATGCGGGGAACATCCGCCTTGGCTTTTATTTTTTAAAGCATATTAATATATTTGTAAGTTTGTTTTGGGGGCGGTTCTTTTTTTGATAAAATTTATATTTATGTAATATATAGTTAAAATTTGAGCTTATAAGTTTTGTAAAGGAACGCTGAAAAAGTTATTGTATAAAATATTATTTAATAATTTATTTCATCATCTCAATTGTGTTAACATCTAAAAGCGAAATTCATCCTGACAGAAGACTTCGCTTTTCATCAACAATAAGTAAAGAAATAAACAAGAAAAATAAAGACTTTTAATAATTAATTATTAATACTTATGAATAGTTAAGTATAAAATCCCTATTTCGTAAGACAATGTTTTAAACATAATTACTGTGAATTTTATACTAATGTGAGCCCCTTCGAATCGAACTGTTGTTCAGCAGGAATACTGTTTACCAAAATTGGCTATCTTATGTACGATTGCAAACGTGCACTATTGTGACAAGCAAACGATGGTGGTTGTCACTTTATTGGATAAAAAGTACATCCTATGATTGGAGTTTTATTTCTCACCAATCACAGGGATTACATTAATTACACAAACAACTTTCTTCTTGGAAATGACAAATATGTATATATGCTATAGCTAACAAACATTTTATATACAAAGTTATAAATATCTATAGAGAATCTAAATAAAAACAAAATATACTATACAAAAACGAACGATTCTTAACAATATTATTTACTTTATATTATTTATAAGTTAAGGGGAAAAGTCGCGAACAACTAATGATAAATTAATTAAAAATCCTGTTTTATTGGCTTTATGATTTTAAAAAATGGATGCAAGTTCGTTACTGGGACTTAATAAATATTACAAAAACGCTGAACACACGCTCGTTGCGTGTCCGCGATGGGCTGACCAACGAGCAGCACTCGTGGCAGTAGTCGGAAATGACCTTTCTCTACCCGCTGTGGTTAACGCCATGGTAGGTAGCGACGTCTGTTGGGAGGCGATGGTCTCCTTCTGTGAAAACGTGATGTCGCAGAAGGAGGCGGCGGAACGTCTCACAGAGGTGGATGGAGAAGCTTCCGCCACGCGTAGGAGGAAGCCGGGGCTAAGACGGGCGGTCCATGATCGATGTCTACCTCCTTAGGGTGAACTTGTGGCAACAGGTACGAAGCCTGTTACCCGAAAGCGAGGAAAGACAGGTGACATGTCGAGTGCTCCGGGCATGCTATCCGAGCGGAGGAGTTTTGTCGGGCGGAGCCTTGTAAGGCACATCGTAGGCGGGAGTGCGCTTTCGCCAGCGAACGTAGGGAGGAGCACCGTCAGGTTTTAGCCGGCAAAAGTCCGGCATAACTTGCAACGCCTCCCCATGGTGTTGCAGGTATCCAAGAGAATTTCCTGACGTTAAAAAAAAAGTCGAAATGTTACCTGACTTTTTACACAAAGGCGCCATCGAGTAACAATAAATACACTCTAGAAATCGCTTTCGATGAGTCTAATAAGATATTAATCTCACATTTAGATATATAAAAGATAAAGGAATGATAAAGGTATTTGAAATATCAATACTTACCGCAGAAACTGAACTTTAATCTGGTAGTCTTAGTAACGTGCTCAGCATAAATTTATATGGCGCATTAGCGATACTAGAGAACATATGCGACCCAGCTGCACTTTTGCATTACAATGGATCGGAATTACATTGCATTTATAATCACGTGTACTTTGAATATAAATTCACATTTAAAAATTCAAGTAGGCCTTTGCTGCACTTGATATATAGATGTTTCCATAATTCCGATTAACAACCGATGCTGATACTAAAGTGCAACTTAAAATTTAAAGTTACGAACTTTATTCGCATCCTATCTGTATCCTATCGTATTTTTCTTTACTGGAATTTATTCCCTCCACACATACAAGAAAACAAAAACAACTTATGTAATATAAAGAAAAACAGAAAATTAAGTTATACAGTGCGCAAAGGCGGTCTCTTCCAGTCAAGCTTTGGTGAGAGGAGAAGAAGATAAGAGGGGAGGTGCAAACAAAACTTGACTCAGTTATATACTAGTTAAACAATACATTTAACAATTAATAGCTTAATACATACGTAGCATCACGCCACATTCCCATAGGGGTAGGCAGAGACTACGTCCTTCCACTTGCCACGATCTTTGCATATCTCCTTCGCTTCTTCATTCTTATTTAACCTTTCATACAAGTTCTTCGGTTTTGGCATTCGCCTTGGGCTTCCTCTTCCAACTTTTCCAATCCCTCTTGACTCATAAACCTTTCTGTCAGTCTCTTTTACATCATTCTCTCTACGTCCCCAAACCATCTATGCATACCTTTCTCAATTTTAGTCACTACATCTTTTATACTACAGAAGTTTCGGCATCAACATTTCTGCATGCACAGCTCGTCTTGCCCATTGAGATACCATCTGGTTATGCATAAGGGGGTGCAGAGCACCACTTACCATGTACCCTACATTCACTCTCCTTTCAAAAGCACTTTCACATGTTCCATCTTTTGAAAGTTTAGATCCCAAGTATACAAATTTTTTCACCTCTTCCACTAGTCATGCTTCATAAATACATCCCGTTTTTGTTTACATTCACTTTCATTCATTTCCTTTTCAAAGCTTCATTCATAATATTTACCATCTCCTGTAGCTCATTAACAGATAATGCAAGTGTTAGTTGATCATCAGCGTAGAGTAAACATTTGATGTGTAATTCATTCATTCTTAAGGTGTTTTAAAGTATATCAAGATAATAAACGCTCTATCTTAACTTTGAACATCTTTTCAGTTTTCATATAACATAATGCTCTTCGTACTCAAAACTACACTTTGATCGTTAACTGATACGACTCTCGCCGAAGATCGACTACATCTAAGTTTTCCTTGAAGATTCAAAATGCAGGTAGTTTGAAATTCAGTGAGAAATAAAACGAAAACAACGTTTAGGTATATTGGAGTTGAAATGTTTCCTATTTGAAAATGCTCCTGAATTTTGATGCTATAACATTGGTGCGAAATAAAATTTTCCTTTATACAATGAAAATAGTTTACGTGTATGTATTTCTTGTTTATATGCAAATCCGGGAAAGATTTGACACTGTCAATGTTTGGTCAATCGTTTATTGTGCAATTCGAACACTTGTATTTATAATTTTTCTACAAACTATTGTAGTGAAAACTTCTTTAGGCGACCTGAAAACTTTATTTCGTGGATATTGGATGTGACTGAGCCATCACGCTCAGCTATTTAATTTTGGTTTGAGTAAAGTCTGCTAATAGATCGAAAAAATTATAATCTAAGCGATAGATCTAAGATATTTTAGTTCATTATGTAATATAACTATATATTATTAATAATATACCATGAAATTTATACATTATGAATGTAGAATAGAAAAAATAGTTGTTTTTTGTATGATTGCTTTTGGAGATGGTTTAAATAGAAACTCTAACGTGGTTTAGGAATTCCAAGCATGCAAATAAATTCAAAAGTTCTTAACTCTATATATTACTTCAATGTGCGAGTGATGAGGGTATTAAAGAATAACTCAGAATCTAAAATTACGAGGGTTTCTTCGCCTCCTGTTCTGAGAAAGCCGACAACAAATTCAGCCAGGTGTCTCAATTTTGTCATTATAATTAATATATATTTTTAATTTATTCTATTTAGATTAGAGCAATTTATTCACTTACACGCTTTTTTATCATCTTCGAATTAAAGAAATTTTTCTCAACTAGATTTTTTTTGATAAAAAATTTAAATTTATAAAGTGACATCTTAGTGAGGTCTTCTGGGTGTTTGTTATAGAAACGTATACAGTTATCCTTCAATGAATTCATTATTTTATGCAGCCCACTAGAATTTATTATAACTTCATTATTATTTTCTAAGTTTTGAGATACATTCTCTTTTCTTCGAAGAGAGTCAAGTTACGACGCTATCTTTATCTGTATTAGGTTCTGTTCTACCGTAATATATGTAAAGTTAAAGTGAAGTTATTTTCTTGATCTATATACTGATATCACATTAAGCCTTTACCAAGAATGCCTGAATCTTTCTAATAGTGAATAATTTTGAAATGTCAATCACCCAATCCTCTGACTGGTGATGCCATTTATTATTGGTTTCATAAATGCTGGGCTTACGGACAAAAGGACGCCTCATCTAGAAATAACACTTAATAAATGTTAGCCGTAAAACAAGCTTTGTCTGAAATGAAGGCAAAATTATAGAAGTTAAGCCGAGTAACAGCCTATTAATGACCCATATCTGGCCACAGCCTCCCTGACATATAAGACAGAGGATTTATAATTATATAGTCGGTAAATACTGCTAGTGTATTTTTTTTATACGGATATTAAAAATGTGAAGATAAGTTTATCGACCAATACTATCCTCCGAATTCTGTAATCCGCTTACACGCGATATCGAAGTGAAGAGCTTAACTTTCTATGTCTTCATCCCTGTATAATATTGACCACATTAAATCTTTAATAAGAAGACTACCGAATATTCCGATATATTTTTCACAGACACATCCTAGGTAAGCACTGGTAAGTTTCGCTTTATTTAAAACTAGCAATAACGCATTAAAAAGAATTGTATTGCTAATATGTATATCTGTATCTTGGTGGGCGACCCCCCTTGAAAGCTTCGGGTAGACGACCAAGTCCGGAGGATCAGGGCTCTCACCGACAGAGTTCTGATCGAAAAATGGAGGCAAGGTATTGGGTCTCCAACTGCGCGTATAGTCACGGCGGAAGCAATCCGACATCAATTGGACAATTGACTCACCAGGGGGCACGGATCTCTTTCCCACCATCTGATGCAAGTGCTGACCGGCCATGGTTGCTTCGGCAAGTACCTACACTAGATCATTGGCCTTGAGAAAACGCCCGCCTATCATGAGTGTGAAGCTCCTGTAGATACGGCGCACCATTACCATACTCTGGCGGAGTGTCCAGCGTGGTTACCCCAGCGGCATATCTGGTTGTCACTGGTTAGAGGAACTCTTTCACTGGAGAGCATAATTGATGTAATGCTCGCCAGTGAAGTTAGGTGGAGGGCGGTTGCCTTCGTTTGCGAGACCGTCATCCCGCTGAAGGAGGCAAATGAGAGGCTAAGGGAGTAAGCGATATTTATTTTGACAATAACGATCCTAAGAAAGCGGCAACAACGCGAGTGACACTGACGAGATCAGTTTATGTATGGATAAAAACATTTCTTGTAATAATTTTATTCGATTTAGTTCAACTAACAAGAGAAAACAACACGATAATTTAAAAAGAAAAGTCGTAACTTCCACGAAACCTCTAATTAGTCACAGAAAAGTTTTCCAATCAGAAAACTTGAAAATACTTGATGCAAATTTGAAAACGAGCCCAATTAAGTCGGACGTCTCAAAGATGAACAATACTGTGTCACGCGACGGTACTTCCTTTCTAACTTCATCGTAAATTCTGTTTAGTTATGAAAAAAGATGAAACAATGTTCATAATTATCGTCATATTACACAACAATATAAATAATCTGAAAAGTTTAGATGCGTTTTATGTTACATGTGTAATGATTTTAATGAAATTCATCATAACATATCAACGTCAAACGATGGTATTAGTAGCCATAGACATTATTCTACTGTATTTGTAGGATTGATAGAGTTAATAGCGGTGGTGATTTTTTTATTATTAACTTTTTGAACAGCGAATATCTAATACATTGATATTTATGATATATCCGGTACATAACGAAATAGACAATAATTATAATATATCACCAGATACATTTTTTTCTTTGGCTTACGTCCTTTTAAATCCTACAATATAATGTTATGTTTCAATTATCATATATATAAGTATTTTATTGTCATTATTTCTAATTAAAATGTGACCGAGTGAAATAAAGACCAAATAGACACTCATGCATAGTTACACTGGCTAAGTGGTGCGAATTCTCTATTTACTAGAAAGGTATTTTATAAAATGCCTTTTTTAATTTGTCGAAGCCTAGTCATGACCACAAAACTGTCATTTCGCTGAAGTATGCATGAAGGCATGGTAAAGAGAGAGAGTGAATGCAGTCGAAGCACAGCACCCCGGCGGAGGGAGCAGAAAACTGGAGATGGAGTTTTATCCAATTCCTTCCCCAGTACTGCACTTTTGAGCCGGCTTCATTCGCAGGGGCCAGGGTGGAATGCCATAACGAACCTCTGGCGCTTCCATTCGCAAATGCCGTGGGCTCCACTAGCTTAAAAAGGGTATTCTGATATTCTCGTATATCTGGAATACCACACCCCCGTCTGTTTCCTAGGCGAGGTCTGTAAATGTATTTCACAACGACAAAAAAATACCCAAAGACGTATCGCCAATCAAAGAGATTTGTGTTCCGCTACGATGCTGTGTAAAAACCATAACAGGTACATTACCTCTCCCATATTAAACTGTATTATCACTCACTATCAGGTGTGAGCGCAGTCAAGCACTAACCTGTTAGCAATAAAAAAATTTAATAATTTATTCGCGTTTTCCCTACAGTTCCATATGAAGTTTCATATCAAAAATTGCTATTGTAGACTGTATTATTACTAATCATATAGTCACCCCTTAACCTATACACAGTTCACACATAACATTTCTTATTCCGTACGTTATTTGTTCGCCGACACCTAAATAAACAGAGAATGGAGCGAACAATATAATAATATTTTCGGTTCTCTGTCGAGGTTTCCGGCCGACTGGGAAAAAAACTCTGGTTCGTTTGCTCTAATTACATTATTCTTATGTTTTTCCTTTCATTTATCACTTGTTTAATAGTGCTTGCTATGATGTTAGTTATTTTTTCGGCCAGAGATTCACAAGAAAAAATTACCATTAACACAAGTTAGATATTGACGATGGAAGCGTGTAGTAATCCATACACCTATTTATATAAAACATTTCTATATCACAGTATTTATTACAACACTATTCAAAGGTTTATGAGGTTTCCGCAATAGTCAAAATAATAATATAACCCTAATATTTTAATATATCAGGTTTCTGAGTGTGGGTAAAAAGAAGATAAGACCATGGCTCACATTCGCGTATATTGAACTTGCATCACAAGACTACACGTGTTTTACATAGAATATACATATTTTTATTTATTAATTCGATTTTGATTTAGATTTTATAATTTTAATTTAAGGATTTCTATATGAAATGTATATTAATTATAAATTTTGTATTTTTATCGTCTAAATTGTTAATGGCAGTAAGTACGCAATTGAGCAATTTTGGTACGAATTTCGCGGCGACCCGTCTCATGCCCAAATCATTGATAAAAATCGAATGGCACGAGCCAATCGATATGTTTAGGTCCTCAGCAACTTCTCTAACGGTGATTCGACGATTGGCCAATACCATTTTCTCCACTTCATTAATTTTTTCGTCTGTTGTTGAAGTGCTCGGGCGTCCGGCACGCTCTTCGTCGTTCACATCTTCTCGGCCTTCTGAGAACATTTTGTACCACCGATAAACGTTGCTTCGGTCCAAGGTAGCTTCTCCGTATGCCACAGTCAACATTCGGAATGCATCCGCGCACTTAATTTCGTTTTTCACACAAAATTTGATACAGGTTCTTTGATCCATTTTTTTGAATAGGTAAAAATCGAAGACGATCCAAAACACGTGCAAGCAAAGCAGCTGTCAACAATTAAATGAACATTCAAAATGGCCGAGCTTGTCGGCATAAGTGAGAGACATGAGTACCAACATAACGCCACAAAAAATTCGAAATTCGAATATACGTAACCCGCGAAAATTCAAAATTCGCGATACTTTTTGAACACACCTCGTATAATGGTCTATAAGTGTATGATTCTATAAAATAATTAAAAGAAAACCTCCCCATATTTTTATATTCCTCCGGGATACGAAACTACACGAGAGACACATAGAACATCTACCAGTTTCTATAATTCCATTCAATTCATGTGCAGAATAATCCTAAATAATTTGTAATTTAAGAAACTTGATAGTTACTCTTTCAAACATTTTTTTAAATAAATTTACTGATTAAGTTTAAGACGATATGTACAATTTTAGACAATATCACCAGGGGAATTAAATGTAAACTGTAATTTGTATCTTAAATACAGAAATATACAGTTTCAAAGTCCCTTTTAAAACACTCCAACAATAAAAACATTATGTGCGAGATTATCAGTGGATTGTTCAAAAACTTCGACAATACAAAGATGGTCGTTTAAATGCGAGCCGTAAAAGGCGGAAAAGTTTTTATTTACAAAGTTGACAATTAAGCAAAATGGTCACTAAAAGCTAAGAGTCACCAAGATAATTTTTAATTATCTCACTCCTCAGGACAAGACAGGAATATTAGATCTTTGTTTTTAATACTGTCTAATAATGAAATGATTTTACAAGTTAAAAGAGATATGCTAATTCTGTTTCCTTTTCTGCTATATCAAGTAATGTAGTATATCTTTAAAAATAATTTAAATCACAATATCTTAGGATGTATTTCAAATGACTACGATCTTAGCTGTTTCGTCGTCGTCATTCTCGCTTCAACCGATGGCTGTCCACTGCAGGACATAGGTCTCACGAAATGATGCCCACAAGGCCCGATCTTGCGCTGCCTGGCTCCAGCGACTACCGGCAAACCTCCTGATGTCTTGGGTCCTCCTTGTGAAGGTCTCTCCACACTGCCTCGTCTGCTGCGGGGTTGCCATTCCAGCATCGTCAGGCCCTAACGTCGTAATCGGTCTGTCGGACTATGTGCCTGACCATTGCCACTTCAGGTTCGCGATTCGTAAGGCTATATCGGTGACTTTCATTCTGCTACGGATCTCCTCATTTCTGATTTGATCGCTTAAATAAGCTCCAAGCATAGTCCTCTCCATCGCACGCTGAGTGACTCTGAGCTTTCTAATAAGGCCCATATTCAGCGACTTCGTTTCGGATCCGTCCACGTAAGCACTGTTCGAAGACTTCGGTCTTCAGGCACTAAGGAATATTGGACGAATTGGACTTAGCTGTTTAAATAATTGCTACATATCGATCCTCTTCATTAAAATGTTCTGTATCTCTTTAAAACGTCTGTATTTCTGAATTCTGTCCTCCGAGGAATAGTTTGAAGTAATGATCATGTCAGTATATAATAACTATTTTGTTATTTTAGTTTCAATGCAACTTATATATTTGTTAATTCGACCACTAACAATTGAATTAAATTGGTTCAAATTGTTTATAATAATGAATTTC
The DNA here is from genome assembly GCA_015832385.1 of Elymnias hypermnestra. Classification (NCBI taxonomy): domain Eukaryota; kingdom Metazoa; phylum Arthropoda; class Insecta; order Lepidoptera; family Nymphalidae; genus Elymnias; species Elymnias hypermnestra. The sequence continues at coordinate 236,398 of JACTOM010000867.1, forward strand.
TAGTCACCACAATTGGTTAATGAATGAGTACATATTGCGGTTATTTATCAGTAAACATTAATGAATTATTAATGCACACGAAGCACTACTCCAAATTAAAATTTTAAGCAAATGTGCTTGCAGTTTATAACTTTGTAGTATACACTTTACTACCTATTCTCAGAGCTACCAAATGTAAACTTCTTATATATTGTACTAGCGGCCCGTCCCGGCTTCGCACGGGTAGACAGGTACAGATATTTAAGTTATAATCATGATAATTAAAACGACCATGAATTGACAAATGTTATGAAAAAGTGTGATTCCTAATACTAAAACTAAGTAGGTCTGAAAAGAACTTTTTAAGTGAAGCATAAAAATGTGTTAAAAACGTCCACAGCGTAAGGAGCCGACCGACCACCTAGTTCATAATGGTGTACCCCCTTGTCCCGCACTGCCCCTCTCTCGTCGAGTTAGTTACTCGATGCGCTGCATGGCGGCTGCCGCCGGCATGTATTTTTATATTAATTTCATGATATCTTTTGAATGGAATATCCGATTTCAATAGTTCAAAAAGTAATCATCAGGTATTGAGACAGTCTTGAATATTAAATTATTTATTTAAATAAAAAATTATAAATGGTATGGATAACACGGTCTGATTTTGATCGGCATTTCTATCAATTTGTTAAATATAAAAAAGTAGTTATAGTGACGTAACTACAATAGTTAGACATATGGTTTCGCGATGTTTTTTGTAGATATTAATATATTCTATAATATTGTCGAACATTTTTTTGTCCTATCATTAATACTCTTCACAACGTATGCGATAAAATACATTTTATGGCTAATTTTTTTACACCTTCGGTTGGTTTTAATAGGAATTTCTAAAGATTTCTATAGTAATCTAGTACTAAATATAGCCTATGCTACTCAGTGATAATGTAATGTAATGCTTTCTAATGAAAAAAGAATTATTAAAATCGGTCCAGTACTTTTGAGTTTATTCGTTACATACAAAAATACAACTCTTTCCTCTCTATAATATTAGTGTAGAAACAACGGAAAGACAAGCAATATGTCTTAAGATAATATAATACTAAAACAAATTAATTCCTACACTATCTAGCAATCAATTTTTTTAAACTATTCAATCAAATCAAAATATTCTTTATTCAAGTAGGCTCAAAAAGCACTTTTGAATCGTCAGTAGTCTGTCCGTTGGTAACAAATCTACCACCGGTTCAGAAAGTTGATTCCGCTGAAAAGAAGCCGGCAAGACACTCAACGGTTACTCCTTTTAACATAGCTTTTTTGTAGGTTACAATGTGTTTAGCTTTCATATGCAACTGGAATCATGTCCAAACATCTTTGTCGCTTAAATAATCTTCCACATTATAATATGCCTTTTTTATTAGGACATTTTTAACATACTTCTTAAAACTATGTGGAGGCAAACCCAGAAGTGATTCAGGTATCTTATTAAATATGCGTATGCTCAACCCGACAAATGACTTCTGAACCTTTTTCACTCTAAAATATGGCATTACAAGTTTGTGTTTATTTCTTGTATTAAAATTGTGTGTTTCGCTCCTTTTGCTGTATAAATGAATATTATCACGGATGTATAAAATGTTATTTAATATATATTGCGACGGTACTGTGAGAATAGATATTTCTTTGAATTTTTCTCTTAATGAAACGCGAGATCCCAATTGGTATATGGCACGTATTGCTCTTTTTTGTAAAATGAAGATAGTTTCAATGTCCGCCGCCTTCCCCCATAACAGTATGCCGTAACACATAATGCTATGAAAATAAGCGAAATACACCATTTTAGCAGTTTCAACATCAGTGTATTGCCTCACCTTCCTAACAGCAAATGCAGCTGAACTAAGTTTGCTTGCCAGAGTCTTAATATGGGCACCCCACTGAAGCCCTGAGTCTAACGTTATTCCTAAGAAGACTGTAGATTTAACTATATTTAGCGGACTATTATTTATTTTGATATTTTTACAGACTTCTTTTGCATTTGGCAACGCGAATTCAACGCACTTAGTCTTTGCCGAGTTCAACATCAAGTTATTAACAGAAAACCAACGTGAGACCTGTGACAGGGTACTATTTACATCGTCATAATTATCTACATTTCTGTCTACTTTAAACAGCAACGAAGTGTCGTCAGCAAATAGGACTATATCACATTTGTCTTTCACATGGTACGCCAAATCATTTACATATATTAAGAACAAAAAAGGGCCAAGGATTGAACCTTGTGGGACACCCATTTTTACAGGTGATCCTAACGACTCAACACCGTTTACAAAGACCTTTTGAATTCTATTTTGAAGATAAGAGCTTAACAAATTAAGTGCTCCATCCCTCACACCATAGTGACTAAGTTTAAGTAAAAGAGTGCTATGTTCTACACAATCAAAAGCCTTAGAAAGGTCGCAGAAAATTCCTAATGCATTTTGGGACTTTTCCCAAGCATCAAAAATGTGTCTCTAAAGAGACACGCCCGCAGCAGTAGTATTGCGACCTTTTCTAAATCCATATTGTTCAGAATGAAACAGGCTATGGGCACTAAAATATTCTAGTAGTTGTGTGAGTATATTTTTTTCAAAAACTTTACTTAGGGTTGGCAACACAGAAATGGGACGATAGTTATTAGGGTTAGATTTATCACCCGATTTAAACAAGGGGACAACTTTACTTTGTTTCATAAATATTAGTATTATATAAAAAGACACCTTTAAACTCTTTACGTGAGCCTCCAATACATAACGCTATACGATTTTAAGCATCCGTTGACACGGCCCAACACACGCTTGAGGCTTGCCCAGCCTGGACTGTTTAGAGTGCCGCGCTCGTGGCGGTTATCGCTGTGGATCTCTCGCTCCCCACCGTCATTAGAATGATGGCGAGCAGGGAGAAAGAATGGTGCGCTACGGTCTCCTTCTGCGGGGTTGTCATGACGCGGAAGGAGATGGCGAAACGGTTAAGGGAGGCGAACGTGACCACTTCGACCGTTCGCAGGAGAGGGCCGGGTAGGAGGCGAGAGGTCCACGATCGCCGTCTCCTTCCTTAGTGGTGACCTTTGGGTAACGGAAGCGGGGTCCTTTGCCCAACAAAGAGAGGTCCCGCGAGGTGGTTGGTGGCTTACCAGGTCCTCCAGGCAATCCACCTTCGGAGTAAGTTTTGGTCATTGACCGAGTTGGGCCTAAACAGGCACATCGCTGGCGGGGTTGCGAATGTCTGTCAGTCACGTTCTCGTGACCATTTCCATTCGTGACCTTTCTCCGAGAGCAGGAGGACCGCTGGGTTTTAGCCGATATGAGTCTGAAATACACTGGAACATCCTTCCCAGTATTCCAGGCATCCACGAGAATTTCCCAGCCTTAATTAATATTTGAAAAAACAATACAAATATCAAGTGTTACCCAGTATAAGATTTACATGAGTTGGTGTTTGAAAAAATAGTGTACAACTGCAAATTAAAACAAGACTGCCAATTTTTTTTTAAATTAATAAAGTATTTTTAAAATGATGAATTGAATAACCTTATCGCCGTTATTCCGAGAGTGTGAACTTTCAAGGTTAGAACTTTTCGCAGAAAACTCAACATTATTTCTCGACACGTATATAGAAAACAAAGCATACATAATAGTATTTTCAATTCCCAGCTGACGCTACCAAACTAGATAGGAAAAAACTTGAGTTTGCTCGCTCTAATTACGTTATCAATATTTTTCTTTCCCTCTATCTTCCAATATCCTTGCATTAGTTTTGTTTTCAGATTTTCGCATATTTTCCAAATAAAAGCAAGAGTACAGAAAATAGAATTAGCAAACTTACAATGGGAAATAACTGAATTTAAAAATGTTATTTTTGTATCAGAAAAGTTTTAGTTTAAACTAAGAAAGGTCAAAGGTTAGGTTTATGAATAGATCAACGAAACAACCGTTTTACTAAGTAATAAGGTGTCGATTTTGAGGTCAGTCTGATACCATATAGAGCTTTTAAATTCACGTTTACGCTTATATTTTGGTAATTAAAAATAGCACTATAAAAACAAAAAATTGCACTAGACATTAAATATGTTATAGTGTAAAAGCTATCTCTTAGCCGTTTCTTATTAGAATGTATTTACAACAGAAGTGGTGAAAGGAAAAATTAAGCATTTATCGGTGTTTTTCTTGTTCTTTTTTTACAACACAATGACTCATGCTGATTTGCACACGAAATCATGTCTGAAGTTTTAAAAAATTTGCAGTTGTATCACTCACTTTTATGTTTTTAATTTTATTATATTTCTATTCTATTCTAAAAGAAAAATTATAGAGAAATCTACATTGACGCCTTATATATTGAATGATATTTTATATTACATTCATAATAATATTCACTTTTGCAGATTTATTAAGGAGACGAACACTAACTTCAAAAAGCTCTTTTGAAAGCTTTTTAAGCATACCTGAATAAAGAACATCTTGATTTTTTTATTATATAGAAGCAATAGAAGCAGAAGAAGAAATAGAGTAGTTAACATATCTAAATGATTATTTAAATATTCTTTCCTGTTTCTTCAAGATAATGACAAGTTTCATCATAAACTGAACCTTGTAACTTCCTCTGTGTGTACGTAAATGTGTAATTAAGAATACGGTGCCATCTTTTCGATGCTTGTCATGTATTTGTAACTTAGTTGACAACGCATGGTTAAAGGAAAAATTCAAAAATGTAAATTAGGACATTAGGTAAATGTCCTAAATCGGTACAAATATAGTAAAATGGAAAAATCATCAGAACTGAACGTTTGGAGTTTATCGCGATGAAAAACTGGAAGAAACATTCGACAACCTATAGTTGTTAATTGGAATTAAAACTCAGAGACATGACTAGAAATATAAAGTTATTTCAATGTATAAATAAAATCATATGGCTTTCTGCTATTAAATGGGTTGGAAGTAAATCTCGTGCCAATAGGTGATGGCAACACCATTGTTACATATAATTTAATGAATTTAAAAGGGTATTTCAATCATAATTATACGTGTTAGTCACGTAAACTTAATTATGCGTTACTTTGTTATATATGAATTTCAAAAGTTCATAAGTCTTAAAGCGGATGTTGGTCGACTGCGTCATTTCCAAATGGCCGCCATGATATACTGTTTGTAATCACGACTATGATATGCATAAATTTAAAGGCGTTTCCACAATAAAAATATACATTTATAAACGAAAGTTTACATATTTATTAAAAAATAATTACACAGCTTTGGATTGGTAGAGAAATTAAGAAACGTAAGGGATTTATGTCCCATTTTCGGTTTAAACGACAAATAAACGTGTTATAATGATAATAATATTAGGCAACCAAAAAAGTTCGAGCTGTTTTAATTTATTACTTACTTATACGAACTATATATCGCAAGTATTAACTTATGCACTAATTCACAAATGGATATGGGCTGGCCATGTCATGAGATGTACAGACCGGAGGTGATTTACGTGAGTAACCTCGGGGAATGGCCCAACTAGAAAGAGAAGCCGAGGAAGACCGCTACTCAAATGGGAAGACAACGTCAGAAGGACACCCGGTCCAAACTGGAGTAACCTAGCCCAATATAGAAAGGCATGGGCGTCTTGGAGGAGGCCTATACCTATTCAGGGGTTCTTGCTGGCAAAATGTACTGTAATAACTAGCATTAAAGAACTACAGTTCTTTCAGAACCACCACGCTCCTATGCCATGCCTTCGGCACTGTGCCATCGAGGATGACGGAATTGAACATTCGCTGAAGGACTTTGAGTACCGGTTGTCCACCCGCCTTCAGGAGTTCTGCTGTGATTCCGTCATCACCTGGTGCCTTGCTGTTCTTCATCTGTTTGAGAGCCATACTAATCTCGTACAGACTGACGTCCGGGATGTCTTCAGTGTAGTGTCGGGTTAGTTTGGCTCTGGGATCTGCAGCCAAACAGTCAATAGGCTTGACAGTCGATGAGTATAGCTGTCCATAGAAATTCTCGACCTCGCTCAAAATCTCTGGTTTCGACGCAATGAGCTTGCCATCACTGGTCCTCAGCCGCGTAAGCTGGCGCTGACCAATAGACAGGTCTCTTGCGAACACTTTGGAGCCTTTATTGCGTTCAATAGCGTCTTTGATGCGCTCCGTATTGAAGGTTCGCAGATCACGTTTTTGTGATTTGGAGATCTGTCTGTTGATACGCCGGTAATCGGACGCGTCCGCTGCTGACTGTAAGCTCATTGTCTGTCTTTGCTCCATGAGATTGAGAGTGTAGTCAGAGAATCTCTTGGTTTTCTTTTTACGGGCTCTGAAGTACTTAGTCCCAACCATATGAACAGTTTCTACTAGCCTATTGTTAACCTCATCCACAGATTCGCATTCTTCAAGGCCGTCGAAGCGGTTTTGCAGCTCTAGTTGAAAGCTCTCGGGGTCTTGGATTTGGGCACGAGTAGGTCGGAGCGTAGACTTCACCAGTCTGAACCGTTCTCGATGGACGTTGATATTCAATGTGCCTCTTACCATGCGGTGATCGCTCCCAGTTTTCACTTTACTGATCACAGAGACGTCATTGAATATGTTCCGTTTCGTAGACATGATGAAGTCTATCTCATTTCTCGTGGAACCATCGGGACTCAGCCAGGTCCATTTTCGGAGCGGCTGTTTCTTGAAAAAGGAGTTCATCATGTAGAGTCCCTCCTTTTCCATGAAATCAGCGAGCATCTGTCCCCTCTGGTTCCGTTGCCCATAGCCATATTGCCCCACTCTCAACTCTGCCCCACTTCG
>JACTOM010000867.1:244497-265355 GCA_015832385.1 Elymnias hypermnestra
TGGTCGCTGACTATGGGCCTCATGCGGAAGCTCAGAGTCACTCAGCGTGCGATGGAGAGGGCTATGCTCGGAGTTTCTCTACGTGATCGAATCAGAAATGAAGAGATCCGTAGTAGAACCAGAGTCACCGACATAGTCCTGCGAATCGCGAACCTGAAGTGGCAATGGGCGGGGCACATAGTCCGAAGGACCGATGGACGTTGGGGGCCAAAGGTGCTGGAGTGGCGACCCCGCACCGGACGGCGCAGTGTAGGGAGACCCCCCACAAGGTGGACCGACGACATAAAGAGGGTCGCCGGTAGCCGCTGGAGCCAGGCGGCGCAAGATCGGGCCTTGTGGAAGTCATTACGTGAGACCTATGTCCAGCAGTGGACGTCCATCGGTTGAAGCGACGACGACGAGCGACGAACTAACATATTCAAACACTACTACGTTACATTTATACATTTATATTTAAATGTTTCTAAACACTCTCACAGTTTGAAAAACTTTCTGTAAAAGGCAAGAAATAAATGGCTTATTTATTATTTGTTTATATAGCAAGCAAGATGAAGTAATGGAGTAATTTTTTGTACATTTAAAAGTTGATATTAAAAGGGATTATTGAATGTGTTAAAACTTGTTTATTTAAAATGAAAATATAAAAAAAATTATGGCCGTGTCAAATGCAATAATTCGAGCTTGTTTACTTTATGAATTCAAACTTGGCAGTAAAACTGCAAAAGCGTGTCGTAAAGATTGTAAAAAATGCAAGCAACGCAAGAGCTTGGTATGTCTGACTTGAATCCTTCTCGATTGTCAGCTTGATATCGTTGTTATTGATCGTCGGTCGTCTTTCGGTGTGAGGTTCATCTTCTAGACCTTCATTTTCAGAAGCAAATTTTTTAGGCCACTGGCTAGTTCGTTCAACTACAGTACCCTACGATATCTTAGGATAAGCTTCTGCAGCTTTACTGACAAGTTTGAATTCATAAAGTAAACAAGCACGAATTATTGCATTTGATACGACCACACTTCACCAATTTTACAGTTTTATTTATAGTAAACTTAGCTTTTAAATGTACAAAAAGTACCCCAGGACTTGATCTTGCTTCCGATGTAGAGTTCAGAGTCTACAATTCTCTCGCTCCCTTGAGAGCCGACTTTATTCGCACGAGCCTTACATAATCCAGCGTTGCAGGTCAGTTTCATTCATTACCCATAAAATAGAATGTACAGAAAACCAAAAGCAGTTTTCATTTCATATATACAATAAAAGTTTACTAAATTAAGACTAATATAGACAAGTCTCGAATAGATATGGGGTTTGATAGAAGACATAATAGACAGACATACAAAGTCATTGTCTTATTGATCTAGTGATTGGCTCGTTCTGCTACAGACTACAAAGTCCAAGGTTTGAGTCCCAGCTTAGGCCAATTTGTATTGATATGATTTTTCAATAGAGTTGTATATAAATGCTTTTTATTTTATTAAAATGAAATGTTTTTTCTAACTTCTCAAATAACAGCCAAAGCTATTATGGCAGCGCATATGGTGTGCATCAGTTGTTTCACAAAATCCCGTATTCACTTATAAAAAATTCTCATAGGTATTTCATCCGAGACTTGTCTTTCTTTTAGGCGAATTTATATATAAAAAACCACGCGAGAATAAACTAGATTAAAGTTCGATTGTTTGAATAAAACATATCCAATTGTGTTAAATGAATGATTTATTACTCTCCGGCCATGGAAAGGTTTCGAACCGCGTTAATAAATTCACAAAAGTCTATTGAAAGTCGAGACTCGGAACTAGATCAGTGTTTATAAAGAAACCTCTTTGATATGCAACCGGAAAAGAAACTGGAATGGGTCAAAGTAAGGTCACCAAACAGGGTCGCTTGAGGTCCAATTCTGTTCTGGCTATTTCAATATTTAAAATTTCAAAATATTGCTTATTCATGTAACCTTAGTCTTTTAATTTAAAGAATCAATGGATAGTTAAATTTATTGCCAAAGAAATTCCACAAACTGCCTCATTGATCTAGTGGTTACCTTGTTCGGCTACAGATATGAAATCCTGAGTTGCCGTCCCGGGTCGGGTGATTCCAAAAACGGATATTGACTTTCCTATTAAAGTTTTCTCAATATTTATCCAGAGTTGGGAAGTTGTCGGTGTGCTATATCTCTGTGTCTTAGAGAGCACGTTATGCCGTCGGTCGTGCATATCATATCTTTCCGATCGTGTCAAATTGACGTCACATCGGACTATGGGGTGAAGGAATAATGGAATTGTGTACTATGCCAATCCGCAGTGGAGCGGCGTGCAGGGTCTATTCTGGGTTATTTATTAGGAAGCCAACGTTGTATATAATATAAAATGGAATACATTTACGCTATTTACAAAATACTCACTAAAACCCAGCGGAGCCCTCTGAATGAGGGGGCCAGAAGATCGCAAACGCATTCGACTCCAGTGGCACCCCAGATGCACTCAACAAAAAGCTAATTTAAGTAAGCAGGCGGGCTAACGCACGCCTCCTGCTTCCACCCCTCCTAAGATTGGGACGAGGGGAATTACCCGAGACATCGTGTTTTCTCTCCAGCGCCTCTTTCTACAAAATGACAGTCTCGCAGAAAGAAGCAACCGCCTTCCATTCCTCATCGCTGCCGATCATTGTAGTAATTATTTTCGGCAGCGAAGGGTCATTTCCAGCTATGGACATCATGAGATGCCGCTGTTGCCTCCGTACGGTGCGCCGTATCGACGAGAGCTCCACATTCGAGACAGGCAGATGAATCCTCGTGCCCCACAATCTGGTGCAGGTATTTCCCGAAGCATACTTGACTGGTAAACACTGGTGCAAGTGTGATATGAAGAATAGCGAACCATGCTTGCGAAAGCCAGCCGTCTAAAACGGGCCTGATCGGTGCCACCGTAACATTGCCTGCCACCGGAATACCAAGTTCCTCTCTCCACCTGTGCATCAAGGCCCGCTCGGACAGGGACCTTATCCTTTGTAGCTCTTTGGCATCAGGTTAATCGTCTCTGGCTCTTACAACTGCCCGTCATTGATACGTAACTGCTAAAACCTCCGCCCGGAGTTCCCAAAGGGTATCACCTGCTACGCAGCTGTCCACGACACAATATTGATTAACATTGTCGATGCTCAGCATGCACAATTTTGGACAATCTTATGAAAGCATACCGTCTTACAACATAAAAACTAAACTAACTATTTGGAAACTATCTAGAGTTACTAAAGAAGAACATTACAATATTGAAAGTAATGTGAAGACATAAGTTTTATAATTTTATTATTCATTGCTTTTGCAGTCATTACATATATCAAGTTTAGCTATATTACATATTATAACTTACTATTCTATTTAGCGGAGTAGTTTTGCCTAAATTAGTTTTAGCAATTCTTGACCTAAAGGTTTGCTTCTTTTTAATCAAAATTACAGCACTTTTGAATCGTCAAATATTTGTTTTTTCTTTTCTATTCCACACTCTAATTCTAATGTACGTCTGATGATGACACTCCAGAATGACTTAAAATCTAAAGTTACGAGGGTTCCTTCGCTCCCTGATCCGAGAAGAGCCCACAACAAACTCAGTCGGGTATTCTGTTTTTTTTTTGTTATCATCATCATTACAATATCATATTAGTTTAATATATTTCAATTCATTTAATGTGGGATCTAGCATTGTGATACATCAAGTCTAACCCTACTTAAAAGTTCTGAGCTATCAATGTCAAAATTAACAATTTCAAAAAACAAAGGTCTTATTAAATCTTTACGGTTGGACAGTGATTTTGTTTTATAAAATTTTAAAAGATCGTGATAATTAGAAATATCCTTTAATATTTTCTCCGTATAAGCTAAGTGTCGTAAAAATGTCTTATATATTATTTCAATTCTGTCTTTATATACTTGATAAGATGGATTCCATGCTACACAACAGCATTCGAGTTTGTTCCTTATTAACGGATTAAATAGGGTTATTTTTCCTGATCATTTTTTAAACACCTTGGTATTTCTAATTTCTAGTAACTTAAGAACTTCCTATTAAATCGTATATTTGTGGCGGGAAACTTAGTTTAGTATCTAATTAAATCCCAAGGTTACTTATATTTTTTACATGTTAGAATGTTGCGATTAAAATTGTAAACAAACTAAAATTTCGTAAACTTATATAGAATATAAAATCCTATAACGATCGTCGTTAGCGTCGTTATCTCGTTTGAGTGTAAATAAGATTTCGTTGGTCCTTGTAATAAAAACATAACAAGATCTGAGTGTGTAAAATGAAAGATTTATTTCTTCGGTCGTGACAAGGGTCACGATTGTGTACATAAATTCATACCACTTTATTGAAAGTCAAGACCCTGAACTGGATCAAAGATTTTGTTAATACACATACTTATATTAGCTTCGCCTTTATGTATGTAATGGAATCTTTGAACTCGATGACAGAGCACTCAGACCCATCGGATTCATTTGAAATTTTGCACACTTATCAATGCCAATTGAGTATTTAAAAAAAAAATCAATTATGTGCATCTATCGTAAAATGAAATACAGCCAAGACCAATATGGAGGCGCACATGCCTCGTCTAGTGCTTCACTTACGTCGTGGGTAAACTAAATCATATATTTGTTTCGAATTAAAAAAGTATATTACAGATATTGAAACGATGTTTAATAAGGATTAATACAGAGGTATGAATAATATGGTTTGGTTATTTTCGGCACGCAACTTTTAAAATGCAAAGAAGTAGTTAGTATTTTAGCACAATTCCCTTGTCCTTAAGGTTTTCTGGAAGAAATCGCTGATTAGCGATAAGACCGCCTTTTTGTACATGTGTATTTTGTTATTACTTTGGTGTACAATATAGTGGCATAACTACAATAGTATCGCGAACTGTTTTGTAGATATTAATTCGTTCTATAATACTGTACGGCATTTTGTTAGTTGTATCATCAATAATTTCACAGACAGATTTTTTGGTTCACACCTTGGGTAACATAAATACATATTTATTAGAGATCCTTATTTTTATTGAGAAAGTAATACCTGTGTCGCTCGATGAAAATGTGGCTTTCTAGTGGTAAAAAAAAATTAAAATCGTTCAAGTACTTTTCGTGTGAAAACGTTACAAATATACGTACATACAAAAGCACAATTGTTCATCTCTTTATAATATTAGTTTAAAAGTCTCGTTGATATACCCAAGGAAAAATGTCATGGGTCATAGCGAAGACATAAAACGGGGTCGTTTAAAATCCTATTCGAGGCTAAGTACTGGTTGACAGGAAATGCTTTTAACGCGAGCAATATATTAGATAGCACTGTGTTAAGATGTACTTGTACCGATTTTATGGCTTTAAAACTTATGATCTTTATTTGAAAAACCCCAAGTTGTTTTATAAAGTAAGTTAAGTAAGTAGCAGCCCTTTTAACGTCCCATTGCTGGGCACAGGCCTCCTCACTCCGAGGAGCGAGGGTTTTTAGAGCATAGACCCACCACGCTGTTCCACCGCGGATTGGCAGGCATAGTACACAAGTGCACTCTCTATTCCTTCACTCTCATTGTCCGGTGTGACGGGAATCCGACACGACCGGAAAGAGGTCATGTGCAGGATCGACGGCTTAACGTGCTCTCCGAGGCACGGGGATGGATCACACCGCCAACTTCCCAACTTCGGGCAAATATTGAGAAAATCTTAATAGAAAACTCAATATTGATTTTTGAAGTAGCCCGACCCGGGACTCGAACCCAGGACCTCACGTCTGTAGTTGAACATGCTAACCGCTAGACCAATGAGGCAGTTGTTTTGTACTTATATATAATACTAGCTGAACCCGTGACTTCGTCTGCGTGGAATGTGTGGAATTTTTTTGGTAGCATTTTCGTTAATTTAGGCAAATTGATTTACAAATAAGAACATATGAATAACCCGTAACCCGTACTGCCCCTTGAGGATGGATTTTTATAAAATTTGCTTTTGATGGATTCAATAGGACCACGTTTTACATACCATAAAAGATATAGTTTGTAAATGTGAAGCTTGCATTTTTTTTAATGTGAAAATTTTAATTAAAACCGCCCCCTTGCGAGTAGAATTTCGTGGAACTCGTTTTAGCTGACTTCTACTCGGCAAAAGGAATATTCCTACCAAATTTCAAGTCTCTACGCCTTATGGTTCCAGATATATCGTGATGAGTCGATAGATACCTGGATATTTCTTATACATATATAGACTAGATGAACTCGCGACTTCGTCTGCGTGGAATGTTGTTTTGGTAGCATTTTCATTAATTTAGGCAAAATGTTTTACAAATAAGAAACATACTCGCACTGCCCTTTGAGGGTGGAATTTCCTAAAATTTACTTTTGATAGGTATCATTATGTCAAAAAAAATTCTGACCAAGTTTTACATACCACAAAAGACATAGTTTGTAAATGTGAAGTTTGATTTTTTTTTAATGTGAAAATTTGAATTTTTTAATTAACACCCCCGCAACCTCCCTTGTGAGTGGAATTTCGTCAAATTCGTTCTTAACTGACATCTACTTGGCAAAATAAATATTCCTACCAAATTTTAAGTCTCTACGCCTTATGGTTCCAGATATATCGTGATGAGTCGATAGACACTTGGATATTTCTTATACATATATAGACTAGCTGAACTCGCGACTTCGTCTGCGTGGAATGTTGTTTTGGTAGCATTTTCATTAATTTTGGCAAAATGTTTTGAAATAAGAAATATATATATATATATATATATATATATATATATATATAATGAAGTTCAATGACTTCATATAATCGTGTATTTCGACAGGAACTTTTTAATAACAACAATTATACAAAACATGTTTAACTTAAGTTACTTGAAACTTTTACGTAGGTTTAGTACATTTATACATAATTTTAACACAAGAAATAAAAACAGAAATCATTTGTGGCTTTGCCTCCACATAGTCTTAAGTAATGTTATGAATGTCCTATTACAAAGGGCACTGTTTAAGCGACAAAGCTGTTTAGACATGATTCANTTTTTTTAAGGTGAATTTTTTAATTACCGCCCCCTTACAAGTAGAATTTCGTGGAACTCGTTATTAGCTGACCTCTACTCGGCAAAAGGAATATTCCTACCAAATTTCAAGTCTCTACGCCTTATGGTTCCAGAGAGATCGAGATGAGTCAATAGATACTTGGATATTTCTTATACATATATAGATTAGCTGAACTCGCGACTTCGTCTGCGTGGAATGTTGTTTTGGTAGCATTTTCATTAATTTTGGCAAAATGTTTTACAAATAAGAAACATACTCGCACTGCCCTTTGAGGGTGGAAGTTCTTAAAATTTATTTTTGATAGTTATCATTGTCAAAAAAAAATTCTGACCAAGTTTTACATACCATAAAAGGTATAGTTTGTAAATGTGAAAATTTCAATTTTTTAATGAACACCCCCGCAACCTCCCTTGTGAGTGGAATTTCGTCAAATTCGTTCTTAGCTGACCTCTACTTGGCAAAAGGAATATTCCTACCAAATTTCAAGTCTCTACGCCTTATGGTTTCAGAGATATCGTGTTGAGTCTATATATACCGGGATATCTCTTATATATATATATATATATATAAATATATGAACTTCATTCGTATTTCGATGGAAACTTTTTAATAACAACAATTATACAAAACATATTTAACTTGAATACTTGAAACTTTTACGTAGGTTTATTACATTTACATATAATTTTAACACAAGAAATAAAAACAAACTTGTAATAGAGTGAAGAAGGTTCAGAGATTATTTGTCGGGTTGAGAATACGCACTTTTAATAAGATACCCGAATTACTTTTGGCTTTGCCTCCACATAGTCTTAAGTAATGTTATGAATGTCCTATTACAAAGGGCATATTATAATGTTGAAGATTATTTAAGCGACAAAGCTGTTTAGACATGATTCACGCTAAACTAGCTAACCATTCACCGTTATAACATACAAGAACTATGTTAAAGGAGTGGCCGTTGAGTTTCTTGCCGATCAATATTCCGAAACGTTAGTAGATGTATTACCAACGGACAGACTACTGACGATTCAAAACTGCTTTTTGAGCCTACTAGAATAAAGTATATTTTGATTTTATAGCCCACGCAGCTAAAACCCTTAAAAAGAATCAAGAGACGTATCACAAGTATTGTAGCAAATAGAAACCATTGAAATCAAATTACTTCAATGCAGGTCATCACACTACTATTTTCGACTGTGTTGATGTTGTAGAGCATAGACCCACCACAGTGTTCCACAGAAGTGCACTCTCTTATCCATTTTTGAATTGGCCCAACACGGTACTCGAACCCAGGACCTCTTTACTGTGGCCGAAAATGCTAACCACTAGGCCAATGAGGCAGTTGACCTATAGACGGAAAATCCATTAAAACAATTGGAATTTTCACCAATTAAAACTTCCTAAAATAATTAATATACATCGAAGTAATTATACCAAGCAACCCTTGAGTTAATTAAGCTTATCATTATTATGTTAAAAGGGACAAAATGTTTAATATTTTCACACAATTAACGGCATGTGCGTAAATTAAACAGGACCGTCATTTATTTCGTTGACAGAATACGGGCGTCCCCCTTTTCTTAATAACGTTAGAGTTTACTTGGGTAACAGACGTAAAATTATATATTTATATATATCAGACTACTGGTTTATGTCTCTCAATTAGAGAAATAAACTCATATTAAGCCAAACTGAAGGTCTACAGAGCCTACGTTCGCTCTAGACTGACGTATGCGGCTCCTGCCTGGTGCTTTTTCTTCTCAGGGTATCAGAGGAGTAGGCTGCAGATCCAGCAGAACAAGTACCCACGTATGATAGAAGGAGTTGCAACGTACGTCAGAAATGATGTCATCCACCAAGACACCAGGATGCCTACCTAGTGGTGTGCGTCGGGAACTTGGAGTGGAATATGTTCCGCCACGCGGACAACACCCAACACACACACCTCCACGNGGGTCCCCTGCCTCGTTAGCTTCTACTGTTACCGCCTTCTGACATAGACGTTGAAGACGGCGAAGACGACGCAATCGCAGTGGCGATACCCGGACTGGACAACTTACGGAATTGACCTGGATGAAACCGATAGAGTAGCCCGCGGGAACCAGCCCGTATCACTGCGGGCATAATAAATTACCAGGCATCAAATTGATGCCTGAGGAAGATGCCTGGGTAAGGAGGCAATGCCTTGAAGCGCGCACTCCTCAACTGTAGTTGAGAAGAACCCAGGGCTGATATTACT
Source organism: Elymnias hypermnestra (assembly GCA_015832385.1). NCBI lineage: Eukaryota > Metazoa > Arthropoda > Insecta > Lepidoptera > Nymphalidae > Elymnias > Elymnias hypermnestra. The sequence goes on from JACTOM010000867.1 coordinate 253,812, forward strand.
TTACAAAATATGAAATGCAAACAACATAAATCCCTGTAAAATAAAAAAGATAACGTCTATTCCTACTTATATTAATATAAAAATACACAGTTAAATACTGTGTTTCAAATTACTTGCGCTATATAGCATGAACTTCGCTAGCGAGTACAGCCTTTGCTAGCAGAGGCCCTAAGTTCGATCCTCGGTAGAGTGAATTTAAGACGATGAGTTATAATACAGTCTAAGATGAAAGAGCACTGAGCTGGTAAAAGATGTTTTTCTTTTTGTGGTTTCTTCTACTACTGTAACGTAAGCTTTAGGATTTTTCTAACATTTTTGTGAGCTTTTTGGTGCAAGGGTGCGAGTACTTTTGCTAGCAGATGTCCCGGGTTCAATACCCGATGGTGCCCATTTAGATAATGACATTTTCTAATTTCTCTGAATCTGGTATGATGGGAGGCTTCGGCCGTAGCTAGTTACCAGAGTTAGCTGGTAGAGACCAGCAAAGACGCGACCATGGAAAGAAATTTGTGTTCCGGTTGCCTCTTTTGCCTCACCATCAAGTGTGATCGCAGTCAAGAGTTAAACTGTCAACTTTAAAAATAAACTATATAATGAAACCTTTTGTAAGATCTTTTTCACTTCTTCAGTTTCATTTCACGAATACGATTATGGAGTGTAATTTTTGAAGTCTTGCTATAAATGACTGTATGTATGACTAATTGATTTTCTTCTTCTTCAGATTATTTTTTAATTAATATAAGTTTTGTTGATGTACTAATGTTTGTAAAAACTATATTAAAAGTAAAGATGATTGGATTAAGAATGGATACAGTAGAAACAACAAAAGACAGATTGTTACGCAAGCCCCTGCTACCGCGGTCCGCGCCTAGTGACAGAGCGCGTCGGCACGAGGCGCAAACGCAGCAGTTTACGCCGGTGACGCAAATCCAGGTCGCCTAGCCCGCGAGCCCCCGCGAGCTCACGGCACTTAGAGATCTTACATCGATCGTTTAGGACGTAGTTTTAATTAGATATAGTTTTTTTGTATTCTTTTTTTTTAATTAATAAATCTTTTTTTTTAAGCAATAGTTTGTAGTTGTTTGCACCCCCTAGCTGCCCCCGAACGTAATTGGCGCAGTCTAGAGGATAAGTCGTTTTAGAAAACGACTATTTCAAGAACCTACGGCAGTCGCGGCTAGGAGGAGTATCTGGAAATCGATACAGCAGATAATTACAAATGACTTGGTAAGTACCTAGATCTTACTAGAGTTGCTCGCCTTTCCTAATTTTAGTTTTTCCTAATTATTTTCCCTACGTCAATCGTGGACTAGCTCTTAGACTAGGTTATATATTTTTTTTATATATTTCGTAATATTACTTATATCAAAATTTTTCACCCACGTGAATCCCGGACCTCTGGGTCAATTAATATTAATAGAATATCGCAAATCGATGCAAATAGAAACCTAGGTAATATTCTAGAAAATAGTGATAGTGAAATATTTAGTATTAATAGTGACATAAGGGGTAACATGAGTGCAGATTTAATAGATCAGGTATATAAGGCCTTACGCCTGTTACCTGAGTTCGACGGTAACCCGAACGTTCTCACGCGGTTCGTGCATTTGTGCGATCAGCTAGTAGCGCAGTTTATTAGGGCTGACTCGCAATACGATTTGAGTAATTTAGCTTTAATAAATGGTATTCTCAACAAAGTTACAGGACATGCCGCTCGTACTATTAATTCAAATGGCATCCCTGAAACTTGGCAAGGAATAAGGAAAGCCTTAATAAATAATTTTGCTGATCAGAGAGATGAGACCGCTTTATATAACGATTTAGCTCTTTTAACCCAAAAGAATTTAACCCCTCAAGAATTTTATGAAAAGTGTCAAAGCCTTTTTAGCACCATAATGACATACATAACGTTACACGAGACTATACTTACTACAGTAGAGGCTAAACGTTCATTATACAAAAAGTTGACTTTACAAGCTTTTGTTCGAGGCCTAAAAGAGCCCCTAGGTTCGCGTATTAGGTGCATGCGACCGGAAACAATAGAGAAGGCATTAGAATATGTTCACGAAGAATGTAACACCTTGTATTTACAGCAGCGTAATGACCAACTGCCAGAGCGACGAGTACAGTCTTCACTTTCATTCGACCCTACTTTTAAATCATTTAATTTACCACCCTCGCGACCAGTTTCTTTCCCTCAACCACTTTACAATATGCCAGGACCTTTGAGGCCTGCCTATCAGCCACCGAGGCCGATGCAGGTTTGGAGACCCCAAACGCCTCTCAATCGTGGCCCTACACGGACGCAACAGATGTTCGGTGCGACCCCACCTAACTATAGAGCTCAAAGCAACGTGTTCCGAGTACCGCAGCGAAGCTCAGGTTACATGTTTCCTAATAACGGCCCTAAGCCTATGAGTGGTGTAAGTCACTTTGTTCCTAGACCCATGCTTAAGCCCATGACAGGACATGACTGGACTAAACATGGAAACCCACCACCAACTAATTATTTCAAGAGTCGAGAAATGAACGTTAACGAAACGGACCTCTATGACTGTTACGAGTACCCCGACTATAACTATGACTATTACGAACAGACTTACATGGAACCTACATACGAGCCCGTGCATGAGCAGGAATATAATGATTACGTTCCCGCCTATGTAGACGAGCATCAGGATGAGGTTTCTACTGAAAACCAGGATTTTCAGATAGACCAGAAGTCAGACAAGCGAAAATAGAAATTAATTTACAAACGCAAAGGCAACTTCCATTTATTCAGATAGCAAATCCACCCTTGAAACTGTTGGTTGATACAGGTGCGAATCAGTCTTTCATTAGTCCTGACGCAGTAAAAAGGTTTTATTCCAACATTCCGTGTAATTATGAACCTTTTGAAGTAACCAATATCTATGCGACTACGCGAAATGACTACTCCATTACCTTACCATGTTTCCCTGAGTTCAATGAAAACTGTGACATAACTCTTTTTATATACAAATTCCATAATTATTTCGACGGTCTAATTGGTTTAGATTTATTAGAGAAATTCGAGTCTACCATAAATCTGAAAACAAAAGTCTTAATTACTCGCAAATCTACCAACCCTTTACATATGTACAACTCTCGAAACTGTAACCTTTATGAAGATATAATACCAGCTAACTCATCTAAACTGATTCGAATTCCTATTAACTGCCATGACAATGACGCTCTTGTGACAGAACAAACGATATCTAACTGCATTATTCGTGATTGCGTAACTACAGTTAAGAATAACCGCGGATTTGTAGAGATCACTAATCCTACTAAGCATGATGTAGTATTTTCAATGGATAGACCAGTTAGTGCGGAACTTTTTAACGAACAGTGCATGCGCACTCAACAACCTAGTGAACGAGCGTCTGAAGTACTTTCGCGATTACGAACTGACCATTTGAATCCGGAAGAACGAGCCAACTTACAAAATCTTTGTGCGCAGTATGCTGACGTTTTCTATATAGATGGTGAACCTCTAACTTTCACCAATAAAATTAAACATAATATACGTACAACAGATGAATTACCTGTCTATACCAAGACTTATAGATATCCTTTCGTTCATAGACAGGAAGTTCGGGAACAAATCTCGAAAATGCTTGATCAGGGAATAATTCGCCCTTCACAATCAGCGTGGAGTTCTCCTATATGGGTAGTTCCGAAGAAAGCTGACGCGTCCGGTAAAGTAAAATGGCGTATTGTCGTTGACTTTAGAAAAGTTAATGAAAAAACCATCGATGATAAATACCCTATACCTAACATTAATGACGTTTTAGATAAGCTTGGCAACTGTCATTATTTTACTACGTTAGACCTTGCCAGTGGATTTTACCAGGTCGAGATGGACCCAGCTGATATTCATAAAACGGCCTTCAATGTTGAACATGGGCATTTTGAATTTCTGCGAATGCCAATGGGTCTTAAAAATTCACCGTCCACATTCCAACGTGTGATGGATAATGTTCTTAAAGATCTACAGAACGTCATATGCTTAGTCTATCTGGATGACATTATAGTGTTTAGTGTATCCTTACAGGAACATATGGTGAATTTAGAGAAAGTTTTCAGAAGACTTAGGGAATCGAACTTCAAAATTCAGATGGATAAATCAGAATTTCTAAAGTTAGAGACTGCATATCTAGGACACGTTATAAGTAAAGACGGTATAAAACCTAATCCCGATAAAATTTCTGCAATCCAAAGATTTCCTATTCCCAAGACAGCTACCGAAATCAAGCGTTTTCTTGGCTTAATCGGATATTATAGGAAGTTTATTCCTGACTTTGCACATATAACAAAACCTATGACACAATGCTTAAAAAAAGGTTCAAAAATTACATATAATGATCCTAAGTATGTTGACTGTTTCGAAAAATGCAAAGTACTACTGACTAATGACCCTATCTTACAGTACCCTGACTTTAATAAAGATTTTGTTTTAACAACGGATGCATCCAACGTTGCAATAGGCGCTGTGCTTTCCCAAGGATCAATAGGTAACGATAAACCGATAGCATACGCATCTAGGACACTAAATACGAGTGAGACTAAGTATAGTNATTAGGGACAGCGAAGATTATTTCCCATTACCACTCTTTTCTTAGTTATATAGACTTAGAAAGTATTCATCCCCAGATCGAATTAGTAAAGTGCCAGATAAGCGAGTTAAAACCCTTATTAAATAATAAAACTATATCTATATTTGACCCTCACATAGAACACCTTAATCGAAAAGTTGCATTAATTATAAGAAAACTCAATGCATTTGAGTCAAGACGTAATAAAAGAGGTCTCATCGACGGTCTCGGTTCCATAATAAAGAGTATTTCTGGTAATCTAGATTACACAGACGCTTTGAAATATGAACAAGCCATAAAAGTGTTGCATGATAACGAACAAAAATTAGAACTAGAGTTAAATAATCGTGTCAGTTTAAATAAAAAGTTTATTTCAGAAAATATTCAAATACTAAGTAGAATAACTGTAAATCAGGAAAAAATGAATAAAGCATTAAATTTGATATTACAGAGTGATGCCTCTAGAGATACAGATTTAACAAAATATGCCCATCTGGCACAGCACCTACTAATCTTAGGGGACAACATAGAAGATTTATATGAGGAATTACAAAACTTGGAAAATACTTTAACATTTATTCGTGCATCGAGCACTCCTTATTCTCTATTCGATGTAGATGAAGTTAAAAATATGTTAGGTAAATTAAGAACTTTGTATTCTAATAGCGAAGTCCTTGATATAGAAGTTAGGCATTTTTATGAGGTAATTAAATTAGGTTATTTTTATCTAGATAAGCAGATAGTATTAGTTATAAAGGTCCCGATTGTCGCTCCTTTAACCTACTATTTTTATAAGTTATCCATAGTTCCTAATAGAAACCATGAAACCTTGATTCCACCCTTACCTTTCATAGCACTCTCTAGCAAAGATTATCGGTACATGGGGACAGAATGTCCGAAGATAAACTCAGTATTTCTCTGCGAATCAAAACCTAGCCTACATCTCCAGAACAAGCCCGATTGTATCCAGCAGCTTATTACTCTTCAAGAACTCCAGCCATTATGCAAATTGACGCCAGTAAGCCTGACAAACGAAGCTCTAGAGACACTAGATGAGAAGCACTACACTCTTAGCTTTCCCGTACTGACTAAGGTGAAGATTTCCTGTGGACAAGAACAATATCGCGCTCTACAAGGAAGCTACCTAGCAGTCATCCCATTGGGCTGCAATCTGAAAACACCTACGTTCACTATTTCCAACTCTAACGACCATATTAAAGGACACGTCATAAAGATAATGGAAATACCCCTAATCGATGAGTCAAGGCCCAAAGGTTATCCGAAGCTTATCCTTAATTCGCAAAGTCTACAAAAACTCCATGCCTTGAACAATGCAATGGCAGCACAATCGTCCATCCATCTAGATGACGTCACAGACCCAGCTATATATCACACAACTATACCCATGTACGTTATACTATCGGGTGCATGTGCACTCATCGCTATCCTGATATTTCGCCGTCTACGAAAAACTAAGAAAGACATCGATCCAGAAGTAATAAATGTTCCAGTAATCCACAATATCGACCCTAGCCAAGTGAAGGTCGATCACAGATGCTTACCAGCGACCATCTCGGACCAGCCTAGCAATAGTCGCTGTTCTTCGGGGGGAGGTGTTACGCAAGCCCCTGCTACCGCGGTCCGCGCCTAGTGACAGAGCGCGTCGGCACGAGGCGCAAACGCAGCAGTTTACGCCGGTGACGCAAATCCAGGTCGCCTAGCCCGCGAGCCCCCGCGAGCTCACGGCACTTAGAGATCTTACATCGATCGTTTAGGACGTAGTTTTAATTAGATATAGTTTTTTTGTATTCTTTTTTTTTTTAATTAATAAATCTTTTTTTTAAGCAACAGTTTGTAGTTGTTTGCACCCCCTAGCTGCCCCCGAACGTAATTAGATAGTGAATTGATAGTAGGAGTTGAAAAAAAAATATTTAATGCGTCTTAATCACTAGATAGTGATCTCTTTCCGACAACCTCTATAAGAAATCCTTGGAAAGGCTTTTGTTAATTAAGATTATTGGATAATTCTATATTAAAATATAATAACATTTATACAGAGTAATTGAACTCTTACTAAACATCTGTACCCATTATATTAAAGTTTTTCTGTGTGTTCAGCTGGATTTAAGACTTGACAATTAATTCCATTAATATAGATATATTTTTAAGATGAACTGTTAAATTACCTTGAATATTTCCTATTCATTTTATACATTACTGTACATTATTTTATTTCCAAAGTTATTATTGAATAAATAACTATAAAACCCAGTCCATCCTAACTTATTATCACAGTTTTCTACTAACAACAGGATTTAACGTCAGGACTGTTTGTTAACCATTTATGAGTGGTAATAACTATGTCAAAGGGACACACTGCTTAATATTTTAACACGGTTAATGACATGTGTGTAATTTAACATGGGCGCAATTTATATTGCGTGACAGAATGAGGACAGCTACCTTTTCCTAATGAACCTGTTACAGTTAACACGAAAAATGGACTGAAATAAACAAAATTGGATGTGGTTTAACAAGCTATTATATAGTACAAACTTTAAGAAATAAAAATTCAACCAGTTTACATACAGATAAAACGAAAACAGACTGGAATGAAAAAAATATGGATTAAGAAGTTAATAGTTGAAGACACATTCGATATTTAGACAAGATTGTATATTTCTGCTTCTATGACTTCAGTTTCTATCATAAACTACCAAAAGAAATCACCAAGAGATCACCTAATGAGTTTAAATCATAGGAATAACTGAAGTGCTCTAATCGAAATATAATTTCTTAAAAATATATATTTAAGTGATGATGAAAAAAGAAAGGGCCACCCGATTCAGATTATCGTGGACTATTCTCAAAATAGGTGGCGTAGGAACCCTTTGTATCTATTTATTTAACGATTTGCTGTAATAGCCTACTTATATGATGATTTTTTTGACTTTGAATTTGAATACTATCGTAATATGTTCGAAAAACAAGTCTATATTTTTAGTTGCCTACATAAGTGTCTGTTAATAGCATAAAACTACTTAAAGGAGATGTATATTAAATATTTTAAGATGTCATTTTAGTTTTATTTTAAGAGAGACATGTAAAAGAAATTCAGGTTTAGAATAGAAATACTAAGATAATAGACTTACAATTTTAGAAATATTTCATCTAACAAAGATTTACAAACAATTTTTCTGATTACATTTGGAATATTTGAAGATAAAGGAAGCATAGAAGCAATTCTTCTCATTGAAATGAATATAAGTAAAAATATTTTAAGTTCGCATTCACCTAAAATTAATTTGGTGATACGAAAGCTACTTCATAACGAGAGGCCATATCGAAGCACTTGAATGGTTTCAATATTCGATAAAGTCTGCCGTTTTTTCATCTTCAAATGGTTTTCATTACGCTACGCCTTGATTCCCTAGGGCTTTCTACGCCAATGAATGGTGACGTCGCAAACACATCTCTTGCTAAACTGTCGTTGCCCATGGAAATATACGGGAGAGCAATTTAAGGCATCCCACTAAGAAATTGATTCCTTTTTTACTCAGTAATTCAACGGGAAAGTGAAACATTTTGAAATAGAAGCCCATTAATTTAAACCCAGCGGAAAACTCTTAGTCCAAAACTAATGCGTCAAAAATTTGTTTCTTTGTCAACTACTACTTGACATGATACGATAGTTCTGTCTCAACTCGGGCAATCAGGAATATAAACATCTCTTTCTTTTTAAGTTACAATGTGTATTATCTATTATTATTATTTATTCCGCTTCTCGGTAGCTGTCGTTACAAAATATGTGGAGAGATTACACCAGACAATAGAAAAAACGAAAAAATAAATCATTTACAAAATGACCGTTACTAACAGTGCATGTGTCGCGTCGAAAGTCGTTCAGTTTTTTTGGGTATTTTATAAACTCAATTTAAACACTCAATGTTTAATAGTAATTATTTGTGTTTTTAATTATATAAGTGATGTGAATAACAATTAAAATACTTGAGGTAAGATTTAATTTTTAAGATAAGAGCCTATGAATACAAGACAGACTTTTTTTGCTCTCTCAAAGTTAAGCGCAATATGACGCTTTCAGACCGGATAAGTGATTCGGGGACGCTGAAGGGACCACCTTATTCCACACTTTCTCTGGCGATTGGGGAAGTGTTAATAGTATACTCACGTTTGCACAAGTGAACTATAAACAGTTTCAAAGATGGGAGTCGCTTTATTTGCAATCAGTCCTCTTGCAAGTATTGCAATAAAAACCTATTTTGGGGAAAAACCAGTTACATAGTATCTTCTACTAGAATACCTTGTTGGTTTAGAGGTCAGCTTATTCAGCTACAGACATGAGGTTCTGGGTTTTCTGTTAACAAACTCTCAGTATTTGCCCGAAATTGGAAATTTTGTGGTGTGCGCCACGGTCGAGTCGGATTACCTTCTATTGGACTATGTAAGGAAGAGAATACTTGTGATAGCTCATAAACTTCTGTACTATGCCCATCAACCTGCAGTGTGGTGGGTCTATGCTTAAAAAACCCTCTCTCTTATGCATGAACAGGCCTGCTCCCAGCAATGGGACCATGATCGGCTACTTCATGCATTAGCTTAATAGTTTCTTCTGAACTCATTTTTATACGGTTAAAATCATAAATTTAACTGTTGAATTCTACTTCCTTTAATAAGCTAAAGATAGTATGTGTTTCAAAACTATAAATGGCGTCAATTTAAGAGATTACAATCGATGTGTTCCGGATATTGCCCATTTGCACGATGCCAGTTATCTCGCACATCGTCCTTGCTCTTAGGAGAGATGATTTTCACTAGAGTTACCCTAAAAAGGGTTAATTCAATTTCATATGAAGATTAATATATCAACTTCAATAAACTTTGGATTATTAGTATGAAAATAGATTCTTTCGTCGATATAAAAACAGTTAGCGATTTTACTATTATCTACGGGTACTTCATGTGATTCTAAAGTCAGCTCGTGGCTGAAATTAAATTAGGATGAATGGTTACACTATTTACAAAGCTCATTCTTAATAGCTGTCTACATGGTCGAAGAAATCTCTGCTTAATTTGAAGTCTGGTCTGAATTTTAATAAAAATTGTGACGAGTATCGACATATCATTTTGTTTCAGTTACATATTGTAAACCAGCTTTCTCTCTTCTTTTGTGACGGCTTCCTAAGCCTAAATCTGTTGCAAAGAAGATCTTTAATTAGCGATGAAGACACCTTGCTAAATAATTAACGCTCCACAAACTCCTTGTGACTCAATAAAATTTATATATAAATACGTACATATATATGTAATTGTGTTTATTGTATATACATATGTATGTTTATACTTTATCTAAGATTGTTCAGTTATTTATAAAAACCGTCTTTAGTATCCTTTCTGTGAGTCCTTTTATTTATGCACCAAAAAAGAAGTCACAGTAATAAGAAATTAATGTTAGTATACATAGGATACCTTATCCCTTTGGAGAGATCTCATCCAGGAATATGTAGACAAGATTACATTCTAAGTACGCTAACGCCAGTAGAACTCTTAAAAATGTATGGGAATGACATTTCCTATCGATATATCAGGAAAGAAAGAACGTTTATTCGAATTGTACAAGTAACAAATTTAATAAATTATTGTATGACAAATAACAATCCGAATAGCTATATAGCATTCTTATTAGCAAGCAAGGAACGCACAGCGCTGATATATAAATCCTTGTGACACCATAGACCTTAACAATAGACCAAATATAAGTAAACTTAAAACGTAAAAGACTTTCAGTTTAAGATAATAAAGAAAGTTAAATTCTTATAAGACTACCTAACTTTATAATAACACTTGAACTAATTAAACCTAATATACATTCTTAAGGTTATATTTCTTTTGGGAAAAATGATAACAGTAAATTTTTACGACGCGCGCAAGCCGTCACAAAAAACCGACACCCTGAATTTAGCTATAGACAACATTTTAATCTTTTGAAAAGATTTTTATCTTGTTACGCCTAAGAGTATAACTTTTAACCCCTGTACATAATTACACACATTTTGTTTACTTATATAACACAGATACACCAACGACAAAATTTTCAAGGTCAATTTGGTGTTTTAGCATAAAATTTTAAAACTTATTTTTTTTATGGGTGGTCGAATACTGTTCCAGCCGCCAGTAGCTCATTGGTCTAGTGCTTAGCATGTTCGATTACAGACATGAGGTCCTGTGATCGAGTTGTGGGTCGGGCCAATTCAAAAACCGAAATTGAGTTTTCTATGAAGATTTTCTCAATATTTGCCCGAAGTTGGGAAAAATTTGGAGGTGTGATCCAACCTCGTGCCTCGGAAAGCATGCGAAGCTGTCAGGCCTGCGCCTGATCTCTCTCCGGTCGTATCGGTTTGCCGTCATGTCGTGTCGTACTCTATTCCTTCAATCTCATAGATTGAAGGAATAGAGAGTACACTTGTGTACTATGCCTGCCAATCTGCAGTGGAGCAGCGTGGGTTATCTATGCTCTAAAAACCCTCTCTCGTATAAGTGAGGAGGCATGTGCCCAGCAGTGGGACGTTAATGGGTTGCTGCTTACTTAAATGCAGCGGTGTGGTGACGGAGGTAGACTGATTCCTGGAACTTGATATAACACGTGATCACATGTAACGATTGTATAGTTCTAGGCATTCGACGTAGCGTTATCGTATTTAGACTGTCATCAACACAATCCCGCCTCCTTTTTGGCGCTTAAATTCGGTACAGATATTCAAAACAAAATACAAACTGCACCTATTGAATTTGCAGTGTCAAGGACCATAATATTGTTGTCGGTACTGATGTCAAGGCGAGCTTAGATGCTAAATATATGCATTTTAATTTTACTTTTATTAATTTATTTTATATACAAATTGTCTATATG
>JACTOM010000867.1:265818-285551 GCA_015832385.1 Elymnias hypermnestra
ATAATAATATATACTAATTAAATATAATAATAATTAAACTAAAGACTATATTATATATACTGCCACATACATAAACATAGATATATTTGATATATACACATTAACACTAGAATATATGGCTTATAGAAAAGAAAGCTCCGACACGTGATGTTGGAATTCTTTTTGTTTTTCAAGAAGAAATCGTTTCAATAGTCTTTTGAAGGTAATTTTTGATTTCGTTTGTTTAATTGGAGGGGGGATATTATTCCAACATTTAGTGGCGGAGTAAGTGAATGAACCTCTGAAGGCGGCAGTGCGGTGAAATGGTATTCGAAATTGACTACGGCAACTTCGACGTTCCATCTCACCGTCACCTGCCCAGTTTAATTTATTGAGAAGGTATAATGGTTTTCCCTGCTTTAAAATCCCAAAGAGCAACCCAGCAAGATGTAATTTTCTTCTCGACCTCATTTTTAATAAATGATAACGGTTCAAAAAAGGAGTAACGTGCGTTCTCGGAGGGATATTAAAACAAAATCGTGCACATGCATTTTGTACACGTTGAATTAGACGTTTGGTTCTGCACAGAAGTCGAGGACCGTAGACGGCATCCGCATAATTGATTTTGGAAAGGACTAATGCTTCTACAAGCTGAATGCGTATTTCTTGCGAGAGGTAATTACGAATTTTATAAATTATTTTCAGCCTGTAGAAACAATTTCGGACAACCTCCGCTACATGATCCTCGAACTTAAGACCGGAATCCATTAACAAACCCAAATTACGTATTTGAAATACTCGTTCCAATTTGGCGCCTCTAATCGATAGGTTTACCAACTCAAAATTAACTTTAGTGAGAAGTTTAATAGTGCCAAACAATATGTATTTTGACTTGGTGGGGTTAAGCACTAGTGAATTCCGATCAGACCAGTCTGCGATTCGTTTGAGGTCCTCATTAATCAAACTAACAGCTTTACCAACGTCCTCCGGTGCGCATGAATAATATAATTGCAAGTCATCTGCATATATGTGATACTTACAGTGTTTAATTTGAGTAATAATATCCGCGCAATAAATAATAAATAACAGCGGTCCTAAAACGGAGCCCTGTGGTACACCTCTAGGAACAAGTGTCGACGTTGATCTGTACCTACTACCATTTTCGTGCGCTATTTCTACAGTTTGTGTCCTATTACTGAGATAACTGTCAAACCAATTAACAGCGTCAATATTAAACCCATAGTAGGATAATTTGGATAAAAGAAGAGGAATATTAATGCTGTCAAAAGCCCGAGTAAAATCTAGGAGTACCAGTATAGTGCACATTTTAGTATCCTGTGCTCTAAGAATGTTATCAGTAACGTCTAGAAGAGCCGTTACTGTAATAGTGTCTTCTGAACTCATTTTTATACAGTTAAAATTATAAATTTAACTGTTTAACTTTACTTCCTTTAATAAGCTAAAGATAGTATGTGTTTCAAAACTATATATGGCGTCAATTTAAGAGATTACAATCGATGTGTTCCGGATATTGCCCATTTGCACGATGCCAGTTATCTCGCACATCGTCCTTGCTCTTAGGAGAGATGATTTTCACTAGAGTTACCCTAAAAAGGGTTAATTCAATTTCATATGAAGATTAATATATCAACTTCAATAAACTTTGGATTATTAGTATGAAAATAGATTCTTTCGTTGATATAAAAACAGATAGCGATGTTACTATTATCTACGGGTACTTCATATGATTCTAAAGTCAGCTCGTGGCTGAAATTAAATTAGGATGAATGGTTACACTATTTACAAAGCTCATTCTTAATAACTGTCTACATGGACGAAGAAATCTCTGCTTAATTTGAAGTTTGGTCTGTAGTTTAATAGAAATCGTGAGGAGTATATCATTTTGTTTCAGTTACATATTGTAAACCAGCTTTCTCTCTCCTTTTATGACGGCCTTCCTAAGCCTAAATCGGTTGTAAAGAAGATCTCTAATCAGCAATGAAAATACCTTGTTAAACAATTAAGGCTCCACATACTCCTATTGTGTCTCAATAATTTTTTTATATAAATATGTACGTGTATAAGTAATTGTATTAATTGTATATACATATCTTTGTTTATATTTTATCTAAAATTGTTCAGTTATTTATAAAAACCGTATTTATTGTCCTTTCTGTGAGTCTTCCTAAGCGTACACTAAACTTAACCGTCAAATACAGGTTCATTCACACATTAATTCTAATGTATGACTGATGATGATATAAAAGAACGACAATCTAAAGTGAGGACGGCTCCTTCGCGCATTGTCCTGAAAAGAGCCCACAACCAACGTTTCTTTACCATTATTTATTTATTTATGCACCAAAAAAGAAGTCACAGTATTAAAAAATGAAAGTTAGTATATATAGGATACCTTATCCCTTTGCAGAGATCTCTTCGAGGAATATGTAGACAAGGTGATATACTAAGTACGCTAACGCCAGTTGAACTCTTAAAAATGTATAGGAATGACATTTCCTATCGATATATACAGAGAGAAAGAACGTTTATTCGAATTGTACTAGTTACAAATTTAATAAAATATTGTATGGCAAATAACAATTCGAAAAGAAATTTAGCTCAGCAATTTTCTGTGCATTCTTATTAGCAAGCAAGGAACGCACAGCGCTGATATTTAAATCCTTGTGAGGCCATAAACATTAACAATAGAAAAACTTAAAACCTAAAAGACTTACAGGCTAGCGTTAAAATAATAAAGAAAGTTAAATTCTTGTAAAACTACCTAACTTTATAATAACACTTGAAGTAATTAAACATAATATACATTCTTGAAGTTATACTTCTTTTGGGAAAAATGATAACAGTAAATTTTTACGACGCGCGCAAACCGTCACATAAAACCGACACCATGAAGTTGGCTATAGTCAACATTTTAATTTTTTGAAAATATTTTTTGTTACGCCAAAGAAGCATAACTTCTAACGCGTGTACATAAGTACACACATGTTATTTTAACGTATATAACACAGATACATCAACGACAAAATTTTCAAGGTCAATTTGGTTTTGTACCATGAAATTTTTAAAGTTTTATTTTTTATGTGTGGTGGAATACTGTTCCAGCAGCTAGTAGCTCATTGGTCTAGTGCTTAGCATGTTCGATTACAGATCCTGTGATCGAGTTGCGGGCCGGGCCAATTCAAAAACCGATATTGAGTTTTCTATGAAGATTTTCTCAATATTTGCCCGCAGTTGGGAAAAATTTGGAGGTGTGATCCACCCCCGTGCCTCAAAAAGCACGCGAAGCCGTCAGTCCTGCGCCTGATCTCTCTCCGGTCGTGTCGGATTGCCGTCAGGTCGTACTATGAGATTGAAGGAATAGAGAGTACACTTGTGTACTATGCCTGCCAATTCCCGGTGGAGCAGCGTGGGTTATCTTTGCTCTAAAAACCTTGTCTTGTATGAGTGAGGAGGCCTGTGCAGCAGTGGGACGTTAATGGGTTGCTTCTTACTTAAATGCAGCGGTGTGGTGACGGAGGTAGGCTGTATCCTGGAATTTGATATGACAAGTGATCACATGTAACAATTGTATAGTTCTAGGCATTCGACGTAGCGTTATCGTACTTAGACTGTCATCATGGCTAAGGGGACAGATTATATTTAAATGAGTTGCTAATTTAAATGTTTTACGTGATGTGATATACGTTTTACGTAGCGTTTCTGTACGTGATTGCAATCAATGTGTTCCGGATGCGAGCCATTCGTTCGACGGACGTTATCTCTCATGTCGTGCCTGCACGCTTGTCGCATGAAATGTAGGGGAGATCATTTGTACCTGTACCCAGCGACGGAGGGTTAAATTTGAATTAAAATTTCCTACCTCCATATGTAAGGATAGCTCGTTGCTACAAATTTCGTTCAAGAATCGTGTCTGTTAATCGCAATATATATTGGGGCACGATTTGTATATCTGTAATACTCACTTATACAGCAAAAAGAGCGCAATAAATTAATACAAGAAATATAAACCAACTTGTAATGTCATATTATATGGTGAAAAAAGTTCAGAAATCATTTGTCAGATTGGGCATAAGCATTAAAAAAAACCTTTATAAAAGGCCTTTGATTCTACTTGCACACAGAAGCAAAATATTACACAACGTAACCTAAAAAAGTATATTTAAGAGAGTAACCGCTGAGTTTTTAGTCGGTTTCTTCTAAGCGGAATCCACTTACCGAACCGGTGGTAGATTTCTTACCAATGGACAGGACAGACTACTGACACTTCAAAAATGACTTTTAAGCCTACAGGAATAAAGAATATTTTGATTTTGATTTTATTTTGCCGTTTGTACATTAATGTCAAACACGAAATTATACATTTACATTCACGAAGATATTTATTAGCATATTTGAATACTTTCCATGTTAGATAGATAGATGACACTTTTATTGTACACCACAAGAATAAATACACCACAATAAAAGACTAAATGTAGAGACTTCTCCCAGGCAATCTTTGGGTTAGAGAGAGTTCTAAAAGAGGTGTAGATTGTGATTACTAATTTATGGAATATACTACACGTTATTTTCCTTTTTTTCTCTAAAATAAAAATGGCATTAGTCACTCCATATAACATCAACCATTTCGGAGATTAGCTGGAACAAGCAGATGTACAAAAACTATTATTACTTTCTGAAATAAGTACCGTTTATACTTTCGTGTGTATTTAGTGACAAGTTATTAATATGAAATTACAGTTTCATTTTTTTTCCTGTTTTAGTCTTATATTGGTGAGAGTACAATCTAATATGAAACCGCTCTAAGCTATTAAGAGGCAATTGACCTCTTGTGTTTTCTAAACAGCATCCTATCGGAACACGAATCTTTTGCTTGGAGGTACGTCTTTGCTGGTAGATCCAGGCTCTGATAACTTAGAAAATGTTGTTTCCTAAATTGACCGTATCGGGGGTTAAACCTCTGCTAGCCAAAGAAGTATTCGCACCCTTGCCTCAAAAAACTCTTAAAAATGAATGAAGAATCTTAAAGCTTACGTTACAGTACAATGCTGTAAAGAAACTATAAGAAGCAAATTACCTTTCACAGCTTAGTGCTCTTTTATCTTAGACTGTATTATCACATATCATCAGGTGAGATTACAATAGCCATTGCACCATTCAAGAGTTGTCAATATTATGAAAAATCTTAGGGATACGATCATTTGAATTAGAATTTGGATATGTATTTAAAAGATTTATCGTAGAGCAATATAGCATAGTCAAGCTTTTATTTCTAAAAGACTGTAATTTGTTGCACTTCTTAAAGGAGTTTTCTGCCATTTTGCCAATAGATACACAGTGGGGAACGGTATCTTTAAAGATAGCATTAAATGGCATTCAACTGACTCAGCCCGTTTTATTTTTCCAGAGAATATTGAAGCAATTCCTTTTAAAAACACTCAGTCTTGATTTTCAATGGAGTTGTATGCTTTTATTTATATACACTTAATTCTTGTCGCCAAACGGTTCTTTTCATTATAAAGATAAACAAAATATCGACGACCCCTACGTATAATTATCCTAATATTGTGAGGAAGTGGTTTAAAGAGAAATTATTTACTACTGTACAAAATTGATTATTAATTATATGTTTTTTAATGGATCGTATTTCAGTAGTTTTATGAATAAATTAATCAAATTAACCAACGTCCTAGTTTAAAAGGAAGATATAAGTATCAAAATTACGAGAATTTTTAAATATCTTTAAATTATAGTCTGTTTGTATCCATTTTTGGAAGGAAGTTCCTTATCGTATAAGTTCATTATCGCGTTGCGAAAAACTCGACGGAAATGATTAAAACCAAAAGCTTTAACGACACTTTTCACATATTAGGTCAATAATACCACAGTGGAGCAAGTGCGATTTTCTATATTTTCGTTTGACAAATTAATTCAACAATACCGAAGTGGCGCAAGCGCGTTTTTATACATATTAGGTCAACAATACCGAAGTGGTGAAGTGCGTTTTTCTATATTTTCGTTTAACAGTACCGAAGTGGCGTAAGTACGGTTTTTTATATATTAGGTCAACAATACCTAAGCGGAGCAAGTGCGTTTTAATATATTTTCGTTTAACAATACCGAAGTGGCGTAAGTACGGTTTTTTATATATTTGGTAAATAATATCGAAGTGGCGCAAGTGCGTTTTATTATATATTAGGTCAACAATACCGAAGTGGCGCAAGTGCGTTTTTTATATGTCAGGTCAACAATACCGAAGTGGCGCAAGTGCGTTTTTTATATATTAAGTCTACAATACCTAAGCGGAGCAAGAGGGTTTTTCTATATTTTCGTTTAACAATACCGAAGTGGCGTAAGTACGATTTTTTATATATTTGGTGAACAATACCGAAGTGGCGCAAGTGCGGCTTTTTATATATTAGGTAAACAATACCGAAGTGGCGCAAGTGCGTTTTTTTGTATATTAAGTTTATGATACGGAAGTGACGTAAGTATAGTTTTTTATATCTTTGGTGAACAATACCGAAGTGGCGCAAGTGCGTTTTTATATATTAGATCAACAATGCCGAAGTGGCGCAAGTGCATTTTTTCATATATTAGGTCAACAATACCGAAGCGGAGCAAGTGCGTTTTTCTATATTTTCGTTTAACAATACCGAAGTGGCGTAAGTACGGTTTTTTATATATTTGGTAAATAATACCGAAGTGGCGCAAGTGCGTTTTTATTATATTTTAAGTCAACAACACCGAAGCGGCGCAAAAGCGGTTTTTTATATAATAAGTCAACAATATCAAAGTGACGCAAGTGCGTTTTTTTATATATTAGGTCAACAATACCAAAGTGGCACAAGTGCGATCTTTTGTATTTTGGAACAATTTTTATTATTTATGTACAGTCTTTGTATGGCTATACAGTGTCTAATGTATAGTCTACGTGAGGACGTTTATTATTTATAAATCATTGTAAATAAATTAAATTTGAATAACTTTGTATTATAGTTTTTTTCTTTTTTTATCAACAAAACAATCTTAATGAATAAATTTTATGCGATTAATTCGGGAGCCCGAAGGTGCTGGAGTGGCGACCCCGCACCGGGCGGCGCAGTGTGGAAGACCCCCCACAAGGTGGACCGACGACATAAAGAGGGTCGCCGGTAGCTGCTGGAGCCAGGCGGCATAAAACCGGGCCTTGTGGACGTCATTACGTGAGACCTATGTCCAGCCGTGGACGTCCATCGGTTGAAGGGACGACGACGATGCGAATAATTATATTCTTTGTACCTTGAATAGAACTTAATATTAATACTTTTATTAAAAGGTACTTCGTTCCTTATTCGGTGTTCATACTTGAATGGATTCTGTCATGTATATATTACAATTTTGTTTACTGCATCAATTTTGATGATAATTGTTTTTTTTTATTAATCCAAAGGGAAATTAGAGATATTACACTGAACTAAGAATATACGGAACAGGGTACAATCACAAAAAATATAATCTGTTGAGTGTTAATTGCGAATACATTTTAACGAAATATTACGTTAATCCTTTTTAAACCAAGATTTATTAGTTTCAATTTTATGTATGTAATGAAAATTTGGATGTGAATTGGTCCAACATTGAAAAAGCGTGAGGTGCTGCATTTTGAAAAAATAAAATTTGTAACTAACATTAAAGACACGTAGTGGGATTTTATGTAAGTGACATAATAACTTAGGTAAAGGTAATGTAAGTAGTAACCCATTATCGTCCCACTGGGCACAGGCCACACTCACAGGAAAGAGGGNGGTATATCGCCTCTTAACAGATTAGCGCGCTTCCATCTTAGACTGTATCATCACTTACCATCAGGTGAGATCACAGTCAAGCGCTAATCTGTCAGAAATAAAAATAAAAGAATATTAACCTACCATCTACTCCACTGCAGGTTGGCAGGCATAATACACAGGTATTTAAAACTTTTGACTAGCTTCATTTTGAGATGCAGAGTTAGTTTTAAATTATTGTGATACAAATGCCCCACAGATATAATAACTTAACTCTTATGCTAAGAATTATATTCTTCTTTTTATTTTGATTATCTCTAAAAGCGTGTTTTTGCAATGAAACTTCTTTAGGCGCATGACGATACAAGTTTTATGGGTGAAACGCGTAATTAGCATCACGAAGATGTGCAATGTTTGATATGCTAATTTGCTTACAGGTTAGATAGTTTTAATATTTACAAATAACATAGAGCATTTTAATTTGCCACTGAATAAGTTTATATGCTATTATTACATAAATCGTCTTTTCTAAATTTTAAATACAAAAACAAAATTTAATTCATAATTTCTAATGTTGACAAAAAAATACGTGGCATTTTTATTTACAATTCGTCATTTAAGATTTCAATGACAATTAAATTTATTAAATTCTTAACACATCTTCCTTTTTCTTTCCCTCGTCTTATAAATATATAAAAATAAGTACATTTGTATAAATATAAACAAGACTTGAAAATTAGTTTGCCAAAGAAGTTTTACTTCTGACATGTGTGCTTTTTAGACAGGTTAACAGATTAGTACTTGATTGTAATCTTTATCAATAACGAAAAGGTCATATTATATTATTCACATTTTAGTAGGATTAGACCTGCGGTTAAAAAAAGGTAGTCCTCTTCTGGATTACTGGTAGCAATCGTATTTATCCAGTTTTAAAAATTATGGGAAGGATAAAGCAATGAATCCTCATAAACAGCTGCGTTTAATAAACGCTTTAATATTTTCCATTTAAAAGAGGCCAAATAAAAAGGCAGATTGGAAAAGTTTTCTCTTTTGAAACTGTAATTACACTTGTTAGAGGCAATTTCCGTGTATGCGCTTACTGAAGCCGCAGAATACAGTGTGTTTATTATTGTATATTTTCGGTGAAAACTTAACTTTATACTGAGAGAGTCCTTTAAGTAGTCGTAGCCAAATATAAAAGTGCGTGGGTACAAAGTAAGCAACTCAGAAGTGAAACTTCTTTGGCAAACAAATTTTTAAGTCTTGTTTATTTTTATACAAATATAAAGTGTCGAAAATTAATACAAATAATTTATTTAAATCTCAAATGACGGGTTGTAAATAGAAACTCCACGTGTTTTTAAGAATTTATGAAATATTTCTATTTCATATTTTGTGAAAAGTAGTATATTAAATGATTAAATGAAGAGAGACAATTTAAAATGCCACAAGTTATTTATAAACATTAAAACTACCTATCCTTTAAACGAATTAGCATAAGAAACACTGCCCATTTAAAAACTGCCCTAAAGAAGTTTCACTTCAAAACGTTTCATTCGTGTTGGCGCCAAGACGTAACTAGATTTATGCCAGATAACGTAAAGCCATGACAGCCAAATTTGCAGAAATCGTGGATTCACTTCCTTGGTAGGCACCCTTAAGTTTCTCTTTATATAAATGGAACTTACCTGCTTATTTTTTTTTCAATCCATTGGGCTTTTCGATGAAGGAAAACATTGTAAAGAAACCAACTTATCCCACAAAGAATATTGAAATATGTAAAGCCTTCTACCCTTATTTAAACTTATTTTAAAACACTATTTAAGCTTATTTTAAATATATAAATACCTGCCATAAGGATGGAGCAATTATTTTAAATAGTAATATTATTTTGTCCTATTATAGATGTTGTACGCCATTGTTTGGTAGATTTCATTTGCCATTTGATTTGACTGTCTAGTGATTAGCATGTTCGACTACAGACCTGAGGTCCTGGGTTCCAATCCTGGGTCGGGCCAATTCAAAATCGGTATTAAGTTTTCTATTAAGATTTACTCCGATATATTATTCCGAAGTTGGGAAGTTGGCGAAGTACTCCACCCCATGCCTCGGAGAGCACGTTAAGCCGTCGGACCTGCACCTTATCTCTCTCCGGTCGTGTCAGATTTCCGTCACATCAGACTATGAGAGTGAAGGAATAGAGAGCACAATTGTGTACTATGATGCCTGCCAATCCGCATTGGAGCAGCGTGGTAAGTCTATGCTCTAAAAGCCCTCTTTCATATGAGTGAGGAGGCCCGTGCCCAGCTGTGGGTCGTTAACCTTACCTTACGCAAAAAACATTGAGACCAGAAAGGCTGATATTTACTTTATAATTTCAATATTTGTTTATTTTAAGTTTATTGAAGCACAAAACATATTCTATTTAACATTTAATAATCATGCATGTAAACAAAAGCTTTAAATATAACTAAACAGTAACATTTAAATATTATAACTCAACGTACTCATACTCATCTGTTTCATTAAAGAAGCTTTCTTTGAATTTCTTATTGAAATATTCAGTTATCATTTTCCAAGCATTCATTGAATACCACACTATAACACCCATGGAAAATAACAAGCGGATAACAAAGCTTATCATAATTAGTTTCACTTATTTGATAATTAAAGATATATTACGATATCACTCCCTTATTTAGTGTAAAAACTAAGAATTTAAGCAGTACATAAGCTATATTACAAAATCTATACAATTTTATATACTTTTCTTCAAAAATTTAAATTCAATGGAAATTTATGTGATATATTAATACAGTTATATAGAAAGCAATTTAAGTAATTGTATTATATATAAAAGTTATTGAAAAATCACATAAAAAGCTAAGGAGTAAAGTGGAATGAGCTTTTTGTGGTTTCTTTTCACAGGACCCACGAAATCCTGTAACTTCAGATTTTTATCTACATTAATAATATCTTCATCTGTCGGATATAAATATAAGGCGACACATTGACTGTCTTTTAAAAATCCAGTAAAAGCCTACTTTAATGAATATTTTTATTTAATTTGTGTAAGCCGAATTATAAACAAAGACTTTATTTTTTTATAAATCTTAAGTATGATTAAACTACGTTATTTATATGATATTATTAAAAAATTGTACATTGGAAGTAACGTAGAGGAAGAAAGTATATTTTGACGTGTTTTAAGGCGTGATTCAGATGTGTTGTTAAAGTCAAATATATATATACCTTGCCTTACATATATAACAAGAATAATAGAGTTCTAAAACATACAATAACTACAATAAATAATTTGCAAAGGTTTTATTACTTATAGTCTCTTTCAGACAACCTTTAAATAGGAGGGGGAGATGCAAATAAGCCAACAGATAATGAATATGTTTAACTCATACACTACTTAAGCACTACACATATGTTTATACCCGTATATATAATTAACCATTGAACTCCTATATTACAAGAAAAACAGAGTTCCTAAAAATACAACAATACATAATATGAAAGGAGAAAAGTTTTTACGAAATACTAAGTGAAATTTATTACAATTTAGCACCTGGACGGTTTGTTTTCTAGGTCACATTTCTCGGCTTACAATTTGGCATGAATACTAATTCAGTATTCACCAAGCAAATACTAACAATAGAAATTTGTTTCGCGTAACCCAAATTGTATAAAGCCGTATAGAACAATCTCTTCCGACCTAAATGCTGTGAAATTAATTTTTCCAGCTTTATCGCAATTGTTTGATGAAATATTTAATATCGCTGGTATCTTTTATCCTAGCCTATTGTAAATTAAACTCTACATGTCAGTCTGTTCGCAATGAACTCACAGACTAGTTTTTCTGTAAATCAGTTGAAATATAAAGATAATTGAAGCTTACGGAATAAATAAAGCCGTTTGGGAGCTTTAATCGAAAACGCTGCCTAATCCTTTAAATATATAACAAAATAATGTAGGATGAAATAATTTCTCATTTATAGTCCTACAAAAAAGTCTAAAATGATATATGTCTATCTCTCAAGGATAACTCATTGTATCCATTTTATGTTGTAAAAAATAGGTCATGTGCAATGATGTAATTAGAATGTAATACAGAGAGATGCAAAATGAATACTTATAATCTCAAATAGGTTGGTTACTTAAGGATATCATTTATATTGTGTTGGATATATTGGGAATTTCTAAAGGTAATATGTAAATTGGTTGAAATGTAAAGATAAATGCAGGTGTCGGAAAAACAAAAGCTATCTGGAAGCTTTTATCGAAAACGCTTCCTAAATCTTTAGAGATATAAACAAAGATTGTATGGTGAAAAAATTCTTGATCTATAGTCCTACAAAAAAATATACAATGACATATATGTATCTCTTAAGGATAAATCACTATGACCATTTTATGTCTCAAAAAAATAGAATCTAAAAATGCTGTAATGGGAACGTGTAATTCAAACCGATACAGCATTAATAGAAATATGTAAAGTTACTTAAGCATTTTATCTATATTATTATGATCCCTTTTAGTATATGATTTAGGATTTATAGCAAAAATACCAAATAATGCGAGCGAAATAAATTTAACTGGCGAGTTATTGCACAAAGTTTCTATATTTGTAATCAGATAAAATAAGTTAAACCTGGGTGGTTCACTATGTGTACTCCTTTTTTAATAGTCTACACACAGACTAGAAGACATTTCTAATATATTTCATGCCGAGTCAACACAATTAACAATATAAGACAACAAATGGGAATACGTGAAACTCCGACTGACCTTATAATATAGTTATGAGAAGAATTGTTTCTCTCCCGAAGGAATATAAGTAATATGACTTATGTTATCTCTTTTAATATTATTTTATTAAATTATCAAAGGAAAATACGTTGTTTTTATATAATTTCTATTGTCATTGCTAAATATTATACGATATATAACTCGATGCAAATAATAAACGCTAATATTTTCAAAAACATTAAATTGTGGATAAATGAATTACTAAGAATTAGGACAAGAAAATGGCTTATTTAGTAGATTATTTATAACATTACATTATTATTTATTTTATGTAATATGTTTACAGGAAAAGCTGGGACTCTTCATAGTATTACATAATATTGAATGTATATTATGTTTATAGCTATTTCATAAAATAGAGGATATTTAGGATTTTTTTTTGTTTAAGTAAATTTTATTAAGCGTTAAAACTAACCAATTTTATATAATAAAGACACAATACAAGCTTTTTATTATATTTCACTCTAGCGAAACTTTTATTGAAAAGGTAGTGAAAATTTTCGTTACTTTAATATCTCACTTTTCTTAGAAAAAATTACGACAAACTACTTTATTCATTAATATATAATATAAGCCAAAGAAATTTCACATCCTGTGTGTACATTTTTTTGTAATAAAACATATCTAAATAAATGTAACAATATAATTTTCGTGTGTAAATATCAAGTTATCTGTATGAAGTCACATGAAACCCTTTACGTCTTAACAATAAGGTTGATATGTTTATGCCTTTGTATTCTTGTATGGCTTAAACGACGGCATCAGTTCCGTACAAAGCGTCGGATATCATTTCGATGACAAGCTGAAAGTGAGGGTAGGCGAGAGTCGTAAGTAGAACAATACTGTTTGCTATTACGAACAGTTTCATGTTCTCGATGCCCTCTGAAGATCTGAAAGACAGAATTGTTACATTTATTATATTAACTACACTTAACTAAGATCTATTTATATATATTTTTATCGCTGACAGTTTTAGCGCTTGACTGTGATCTCATCTGATGGTAAGTGGCGATAGGCGAAGAAAGGCGATATACCCCTTACAGTTTCTACAAAGCATCGTACCGGAACACAAATCTCTTTGTTTTGGCGGTACGTCTTTGCTGGTAGGGTGGTAACTTACCACGGCCGAAGTCTCCCACTTACCTTAGACAAATTAGAAAATACAAAATGAGCAGCAAAAAGAGCAAAACACATAATTTAAACACAAGTAATAAACATGTCATGCCATATTTTAGAGTGTAGAAGATTTAGAAATCATTTGTCGGGTTGAGCATAGGCATTTTTAATAAGATACCCAAATCACTTTTGAGTTTACCTCTAACAATTACGTTTAACATAAATTAAAAATCTTTACTCAGGTAATTGACAGTGAGACGAATGCAGTTCCATCTATATGAGAGGCTGTCATCTTGTTGAAGGACGTAATGGAGAGAAAAAAAGATCAGTAGATGCCCCTCTCCTTCGAAGGAAGCATCATAATACTTTTACCTTCCATAAGCTCTTTTGTTGGTTTAATCCTGGTTTCTCTGAGAGTATGTGCGACCTTTTAATAAGATACCCGAATCACTTTTGAGTTGACCTCTAAATAGTTTTAAGAATTACGTTTAAAACGTCCTATTTCAAAAATCATCAAATCAAACAATCAAGTGACTTAATTCCAGTTGCACATGAAAGCTAAACACATTGTAACCATCAAATACTATATTAAAAGGAGTAACCGTTGAGTTTGTTGCCGGTTTCTTCTCAGCGGAATCTACTCCTCGAACCGGTGGTAGATGTATTACCAACGGATGCCTTGCCAGCAGATGTATTACCAGTGCATTTTGAGTCTAATTACATATTTAGATTTAGAATTTCTTTATTTATTTACAGACAATTTAGAATTTTTACTGAATAAGTTCTTTAATTGTATATGTAAAGGCGGTCTTATTACTTAAAGCCTTCTCATCGAGACAATATTTGTGACGGGAACAGTAATTAGGAGCAGGAGATGCAAATAAAACATAAAATAATGAGTATGTATAACTCATACACTACACAAGAATTAAACGTATAGTTATATATACAATTAATCGATATTGTCGAAATTTTTTGTGTATATTCACGTTGATTCGAGAATAGTATACATTGAGAATTCGATCTGATAAATAACTAGGCTATCCATATCTCAACGGGATCATGAATTACTAGTATTGAATAAACTTTCATTAAAACCGTTCTGGAGTTATAAAAGGACATATAGAAGGATAGACAAATAAATGAAAAATATAATTAGTATGGTTGAGTCAGTTTACTTATACTAGTTTACTTATATAGAATGAAATGTAATTAAATATTTTATTTCGTTTTAAAGCCCAACTAAGGTATCAATTAAGCTCAAAAAACACTTTTGAATCATCAGTAGTCTGTCAGTGAAAGTTGATGCCGGTGAGAAGAAACCGGCAAGAAAGTTAACAGTAACCTCTCAATATAGTTTTTGTGACTTAAAATGTGTTGAGCTCTCATGTGCAACTGGAATCAAGTTGAAATGTCTTTGTTGCTTTAATATACATTACAATATGCCTTATGTAATAAGACTTTAAAGTGATTCGGGTATATTATTACAAACGCGTATTCTGAAAGCGACAAATGATTTCTGAACGTTCTTTTCTTTAAAATATGGCATTACAAGTTTGTTTTCATTTCTTGTGTGAAAACTGTGAGTTTCGCTCTTTTTGTCATATAAATGAATATTATTACGGATATATAAGATGTTATTCAATATATTTTGCGACGGTATTTGTTTACGAAATACAAAATTTTGATGCAACTTTATCGGAAGAGACATAAATATGGTCCGGTTATCTAGTCGTTGTATTAATGGGAAACCGATAAAAACGTACTATAAATCATATTTAAATTAAACATTATAAGGGTGATAAAAATATTCTATAAAATGTTGTGATGAACTCGTGGCTTTGATACAATTTACTATTCCGGGAGCCATTACTTGTCGATTCTAAGTTGATCCTATCAAGTTGTTATTGGATCAGCGCCAAGCAACTGCTAGCATCTTGTGAAATTGAAAAATATTTTTCAATTCTAACCCAATATGTATTTTTAACCGTTATTTATTGGAAATAAATATGAAAAAGGATAATTCAATGTAATCATCATTAAAAAACCTTTATTCAGGTAATTGACAATGAGACGCGTGTAGTTCCATCTTTCTGCGAGGCTGTCATCTTGTTGAAAGACGCAATGGAGAGAAAAAAAGATCTGTAGATGCCCCTCTCCTTCAAAGGAAGCGTCATTACTAACCCCTTTTACCTTCCATAATCTCTTTTGTTGGTTTAATCCTGGTTTGTCTGAGAGGATGTGCGAGCTTGTCGTTGACAGCGTTATCTCGGGTTAACGAAGGATTTTAGTAGGTAATTTTGAATATGTCTAAGTCTGGTGGGAGGCTTCGGCATTGGCTAGTTACCACCCTACCAGCAAAGCGTTGCATTCTGGTAAGATACAGTGTAGAAACTTTAATGGTAAATTACCTTTGACTATATCAATTACTTTCAGGTGACATTACAGGATTTTAATTTGCCACTCGTCATTTAATAAATTAATATACTATTTTAAATAGAATTTTTTATAAACGAAATACTTTTGTTTTAGACGTCGCCAGTAAAATATATACTATGATATACCTGAGCCAACCTCCAAATCCTTGGTCATCTTCATCGATTGAATCAAGTTTCGGTTGATTATTTTCCGCTTTTGGGGTAATATTGGATTTCACTGATCGTTTTCCTGACCCATTATGTCTTAATTTCCTCATACCTGAGTATCTGAAACAAAAAACATAATGTGTCTTATATTTTTACAAAACTTTTACAATGTTTTATGGATTAGTATTAGTTTATTCTCTCCTAATGTATATGCCCACTGATAATATTGCTTCAGTCAAAATAAAATACATCTTCGTTTATTGTGGTTCATATCAGAACAAGTCGCAAAAAAGCCCTCGTAACTTTAGATTCAAAAACATTTTGATATCACTAATATTCGTAGGTACATTGGAAATAATTTCACAATTCAAAAGTGTTGTAAAAACTAACGTAAATAAAAGTTTTGAAAGATGAAAGCACTTTTTATTTGTCTACTCAATTTTAAATTAATTGATGTTAATAGTTTTTCAAATAATTCAATTTTATTTTTGGAATTATACAGTACCATATATTGAAAGCTTACATAAAAGGTTTGTAGTTATCTTTCAAAGCAATTAGTTTAAGGAGTTCGGTCTAAACGAGATAGAAAATGACAAGAATCTTCAGCAGCAATGAAATATCGAAAAATACACCGTATTTCCATCGTGCATATCCTTAAATCCAAGCTTGAAGTACTTTCACGTTAGTTTTAGGTATATAATGAAGACTGGTGTAGTGTGAAGTAGAAAAATAACAACGAAACCTTAAGTATACAGTATACTGTTATGTTCTAATTAAATACCGTGTCAGATTCAATGTAGCTTCACAGGTGCTCGGCAAGCTAACGAACCGTATTCACAGAACTCTCGAACGCGTATATCAATGCACGGGTTAAACGTTCATTAGTTACTCAGTATATAACGTAGCTAATATATTTAAAATGTAAGTTATGAGACTGGTTTTTACCAACACTGGCAACATGCCTCACTACTCATATGAGAGGTTTATGGGCGTTAGATTCACCAGGTTGCTCCCATGATGCAAACTACATTTAACCCTGATTTGCTTTAGAAATATGTAGGTTTCAACACGATTTTTTTTATTTAGAAAAAAGGACATGAAAGCGTTGAGAGCATGAATGGATTAAAACTGTGTGACACATTAAGAAATAGTGTGATTAGAGAACGTTGTGCTATATAAGAAGATGTAGTGACAAAAATTGAGAAAGATATGCCTAGATGGTTTGGGCACGTAGAGAGAATGAATGAAAGGAGACTGACAAAAAGGATTTATGAGTCAAGAGTGAATGGGAAAGTTGAAAGGGAAAGTAGAAAGGGAACGTTCCAGGACATTTTAAATAAGGGCCAAGATTTAATGATAATGAAAGAAGCGGAGGAGATATTCAGGGATCGTGTCAAGTAGAAGGATGTGGTATCTGCCTACTTCTATGGGAATGAGGTGTGATGTTATGTATGTATATAGAAAAAAATTAAAAATCAATTAACATTTTAATTTGTTGTATAACGACTTATTATTTGAAATTATAACTCTGTGAACAAGACTCCACGAATCTTACTGGACCACAAATCCTACTTAAAATGTTATTAGCGCATCTGTATATCTTTCAGATATACACATCACATACACAAGGTGTATAAACAAAATACCACTGAATATCTGATTTATTCGGGATTTCTCGGGAACTATAAACACGTTTGACTTAAAATTTGTCAAAGTGAGCAATTATAAGGACTAATAAGCGATTTTAATTGCTTAGTTCCCGATTCCTTGTCAATATAGAGAAATCCGTTATCCATCAGATATGAATGATAACCTTAAGCATCTTTGAATGAATTTCATGAAATAGATCCAGCCGTTTAGTAGCAGTTCTGTCAGAAAGACACGTACAGTAAAATGAAATAAATAAAACTAGCATTTCATGGCGGTATGACTCGCGTATTTCACGATCACGTAGAAATATAGAAGAATCCATTATATATCCGATCAAATTGTCAATTTAAGTTGTTGAATTTACCTGAAAAGCTGTATAGTTCACTCACGCACAGAAGATTTTTATTTAAAGACATAGAATATTTAAAAATATACATTACCTTTTTTAAAGGTATTCCACAAAAACGCATAAAAAGTCAGTGTATACACAGTGATGTCGTTAGAAGGCGTGCTTCAAACTGAACAAAACACTGCCTCCTATAATTCAATTTTACCTGATCTAATATAGCTGTACTGGCGTTTGAAACGCTAATGAACCGTATTCACTGAAACCTCTCAAGGACTAATCAATACACGGTTTGCAGACTTACGATCTAGTCTTATTTCTTTGCTTCTTGTCATGTCAGATTTTGTATAAGGTTTCTAAATACTTTACGTACTAAAATATCAGTAGCCTCTGTATATTTTTTTTGCACTGGGAAATGCCTATACGTACCCCGATGAAAGATTTGCCAATCGGGAGTGTGGTCCTCACAGATCACAAAATACCCACTAAAACCCAGCGAATCCCTCGTCATCCATGAGTGAGATCACTAGAAGTTCCCTAGGTGCATTCCACTCTAGTGACCCGGATGACACCGACCACGAGGACCTATCAAACAATAGGGAGAAACATGAAGCGCATACGTGCGACTTCTGCCACCAAGCCTTCTCCGACGGCTAGGTAGCGCTTCCGCCTCTTGCTCCCTCGCAAAAGAAGGCAACCATCCTCCACCCAACTTCACTGGAGAGCATTACCCCTATTATGTTCTCCAATGAAATATCTCCTCCAGCCTCTGTATAATTGATGTATTACTATACATTATCTACCTTCTCTCTATTCTCGGCTTTGGCAAGATGATCATTTTCATCACCGATTACTCCAAGGATTGCGAAAGATGAAATTACTTGTGGGATATACCCAGGGAGATGGGTGTACCGCAGTATCTCCTAGTACTAATCGCTAATCTATACCGTGAAAGCGAGTATGGACTCGCTTCCGGTGTCCGGAGAGTACAACATTTACCCTTCTCCGGACTTTTAAAGCCTGAGAAAGGTATTAGACAAGGATGCCTCCTGTGACCCATCCTTTTTAACATCTATGTTGGATGCATAATGACGAAAACCCTCGAAAACTGGGAGGGAGGTATTTCTTTCGGAGGTGTTAAGATCAATAACCTGAGATACGCAGACGATAGCACAGTTTTTGCAAGAGCTAGAGCTAGAAAGTGGGCTGGCAGGACTTAGTGTTGTGACGGACACGTCCTTACATAAATATATATACAATTTATATACAGACATACATAAATGTATATATAAAAATAATTAAATGCATTATATGTATTCAGAAATATAATTATATACATCCTTTTTTAATTAATAATATATAAGTGATACTGGCAACCTACACAAGCCTTGTTATTTTGAAAAAAGAAAAAAAAGAGAAAAAAACGAGAGGGCCATGGAATTTGCGCGGGGG
>JACTOM010000867.1:285930-313025 GCA_015832385.1 Elymnias hypermnestra
TTTTTTTTTTGCGCTGGGAAATGCCTTTACGCACCCCGATGAAAGATTTTCTAATCGGGAGTGTGGGACTCACAGATTACAGAATACCCACTAAAACCCAGCGGATCCCTCCTCATCCATGAGTGAGATCACTAGAAGTTCCCTAGCTGCATTCCACTCTAGTGACCCGGATGACACCGACCACGAGGACCTATCAATCAATAGGGAGAAACATGAAGCGCATACGTGCGACTTCTGCCACCAAACTAGGCTAGATAGAGCTTCAGCCTCTTGCTCCCTTAGTCTTTCATTTGCCTCCTTCAGCGAGATGACGGTCTCGCAAAAGAAGGCAACCGTCCTCCACCCAACTTCACTGGAGAGCATTACCCCTATTATGCTCTCCAATGAAATATCTCCTCCAGCCTCTGTATATTTGATGTATGACTATACATTATCCCCTTCTCTCTATTCTCGATTTTGGCAAGATGATCATTTTCATCATTGATTACTCCAAGGATTGCGAACGATGAAATTACTTGGGGGATATACTCAGGAAGATGGGTGTACCGCAGTATCTCCTAGTACTAATCGTTAATTTATACCGTGAAAGCGAGTATGGACTCGATTCCGGTGTCCGAAGAGTACAACATTTACCCTTATCATGGGATAAGGGTAAATGTTGTACTCTCCGGACTTTTAAAGCCTGAGAAAGGTATTAGACTAGGATGCATCCTCTGACCCATCCTTTTTAACATCTACGTAGGACGCATAATGACGAAAACCCTCGAAAACTGGGAGGGAGGTATTTCTATCGGAAGTGTTAAGATCAATAACCTGAGATACGCAGACGATACCACAGTTTTTGCAAGAGCTAGAGCTAGAGAGTGGGCTGGCAGGACTTAGTGTCAATAATACAAAAACAAAAGTTATGCTCATCGACAGAGCTGGACAACGCTGTAGAATTGGAGAACTGTTGGACTTAGATTTTGTGTATAAAATCGAAAAATCTGTATGCCCGCCAAAAAGAGACTTGTTATGGTGCAGAGGCATGGATGATCAGGCAACAGAGAGGAAAAAGATAGATGCATTCGAAGTATTGAGCTGGAGAAGAATTCTGCCTATACCATAGACCGCGTGAGAACGAATAAGTCTATCTTGGAGCAGCTTCGTACTGATGCCAAACTCTTGACCATGTGCTTCCAAACTATTCTTAGCTACTTTGGTCACATTGCCTGATGTCAACAACTTAGTTAAGTTAATAGTTACTGGCAAGATCGAGGGCAAAATTCCACTCGACCGATCACTTAGCCGCTGGTCCGACCAAGTCAAGTCAAAGTCCGAACAAGCCTTTCGTCTGTTGCCGCCATAAGGAAAGCCGAGAACCGAACAGGATCAAAAGCACTGGTGAAGAATCTGACGCAGGCAACAAAGTACAGATACCACCTTCAAACATGGAGTATACGGCCGAGAAGAAGAATGCAAGATGATTTCTCGACTATCAACTTAACCGAGGATTAACTTAACAAACTTGAGCGTCTTCAAAACTTCGTATCTTAAATATATGTTTAGTTTCCGTGGAGTGCAATCCCAATTGTGATCAAAACGTCAGTTTATTCTAAGGACACTTATTTGGAAAACAAATTATTTAAAATAATCTTTCCAAGTTTCATCTACTTATTTATGGAATTCGCTCCCTTTGAACATCAGACAATCATGATGAGATATTTAGTTACTTGACTGTAAGTTTACATAAATACACAACCTACTATATTCTGATATAATTACTTTTGTACCAAATGTTATCTGGTAGAGATCGATATCAAGTGAAGAAGTCGTCATAAAAGAGTGAAGTATGTATGTTGAATTTTAAGTCAAAGGAGTGAAACCTTTTGGAGACCGATTCTATATATATGTTAATGTCAGAAAACTAAGTGATTAACTGAGTTTTGACGGGCTGGACCGATTTGTATGAATTTGTTTATATATTTGGGCGAATTCAAGAATGTTTTTCAATGTCTCATCGTCTTTCACATGATCCGGAACTGTCAGCTTAATGTCTTTTATATCATTAATCGCCAAAGGCAAAATATGGAAGAACAACGACTGCTGTCTTTTTAAAAATGTCAGAGAAAATTTCTTTCCTTAACTGCATTGAATATTTAATAAACTTTAATCGCTGCACCTGCAATGCAACTTAAAAAAGTCGCAGAGTTGATCGCTTTTAATCCGTTTTATAATTTATATTCAAAGCAACTTTTTAAAAGGCATCGTCTTAAGACTTCCTTTGCGAGATAAAGATGTTAGCAAACTTCATCTAAGTTACTGTACTCGTAATTTGTGAATAGTTGCACTTCGTTAAGCTAAAACGAGACTTTATTCTTGACATCAGTTTGTATATTTATACCAAAACCAGCAGTAATTCTGCCTGCATTAGTTTGATGTAATGTATACACTACTTGAAGAATTGACGGCCTCGCTGGCGCAATGGTTCAAGTACTTCTCTGTTAACAAAGGTCCTGGGTTAAATTGCCTGCAGGCGAAAAAAGAAAATACATTTTTTTATTACCAACAGATTAGCTCTTGACAATGATCACACCTGATACTAATCGATGATGCAGTCTACACTGGAAGCGTGCTAACCTGGTAAGAGGCAATTTTACCTCTTATGGTTTCTACACAGAAACCGTACCGGAATACAAATTTAGCTTGGCGGTTCGTCTTTGCTGGTAAGGTGGTAATTAGCCACGGATGAAGTCTCCCATCAGTCCAGACTCAGAAAAATTGGAAAATACAATTGGCTAAATTCACTATACCAGGGATCGGATCCGGGTTCTCTGCTAGCAAAGTGAGTACTTACACCACTGCAGCAGGGAGGTTGTCAACACTATCAAAGTCTGGATTAGTGGGCGGCTTCGGCCGCTTGCGTCCCGGTATCATGCTGTGTACGAGTATAAAGCATAAGCCTTAGATTTTCCGGGCGTGTTTTATTGGCCCCCGTAATTTGTGCGCGCTTTTAAGCGGAAAAAATCGTCGCCTAGCCACGCACGGACGTTAATACGGCGATTGCCCCGTGGGTCGAATGACGCTAAAGTGGCTCTTGGGACTTAAATGAAAGGAAATTAAGGAAAAGGACTTCATGAAAGACTACTAAATGTTATGATTTTGCTAATAGTTAAGCTATACAATATTATACAATATTTATTAAATTAAGACTGTAGCATCTTGTTGCGCTAAACTTTGAGATAGTGAATAAGTCCGTCTTGTATTTAAGGCTCATGTCTTAAAAATTAAAACTCAAGGGTTTTCGTTGTTATTCACATAACTTATATAATCAAACACACATTTAATCACAAATAAACACTTACAATGTTTAAAATACCACAAAAAAAAACACTCAACGACCTTCGACGCGACACACGCACCCTTAGTAACGGTCACTTTGTAAATGATTTATTTTGTTTTTGTATTGTCTGGATTTATATCTACGCATATTTTATTACGTCAGCTACCTAAAAGCGAAATAGTACACATTATGAGTATGATTGTTGATTGACTTGATAAAGAACTATCGTATCATGTCAACTAATAGTTGATACCGGATAAGAGGCAAATTATATTTTATCAGATAGGCTTCTATCTCAGACTGTATCATCATCATTTACCATCAGGCAAGATAACAGTCAAACTCTATACCTGTCAGCAATAAATAAAAAAGAAAGCTTCATTTCTGTTGGCGAGGGGCAGTCCAGCATTGGTATGTTAACAGGCTGCTCTATACAATGAATATTTTTACTATCACGCAAGAAAATATCCGAAAGATACTCGGCTGCCTAAACAGCCAGGTGCGGTAACCTATCAGCAATCAAAAAGTGTTTTAATGTTGTTTATTATAAAGACTTTAAATAAAAAATCTTTATGTGTAGCTGTGTTCTGGCCACTGCCGTTTGTTGTACGTGAATACATATCGTAATGGTGTTTCCCCCTCCGGTGCACGTTATGTGTTACAGTCCTTATATAGCGTAGTTAATTCTTTGATCGTTTAGCTAGCCAGTGGTGTTATCTAATTTTAGATGGAGCTTATAGATATATAGCTAAAACACCAAACTATTTACCCCGACTTTGTTATCATATGAACGCAATGTTATAGACGTATAAGCGTCAATAAATACAAACTAAAGCATATGTTTACATACTATATTGATAGCTTCTGCCTGATTGCGATCGGTTAATATATAAATAGTGGATATAGCAGCAGGCATGGCGCTTTAAGCAAGTTATATAATTTTTTCGTTATCTTCGTTTAAAATATGTGATTTATAAGAGGTATGAATTGCTTATTTAAGTAGCTTTTTCGTCTATCTATCGCATATTGCATTACAGTCGGCCTCGGACTGGGTGTAAAGTAAAAGACACTCGTCAGAGCAGCCAATACTGCGCCAGATTTCTCTCCGGTGGTCTCGGGTTGCCGCCATATCGAACAATGAGAGTGAGGGACTAGAGAGTGCACTTGTGTACTACGCCTGTCAACCTACAGTGGAACAGCGTGGTGGGTCTATGCTCTAAAAACCTTCTGTCTTATGAGTGAAGAGGCCTCTACCTAGCAGTGGGATGTTAATGGACTGCTACTTACCTTATCTTATTCTTCAATAACTTATTTCAGTTGGTAGGGATTAATATTATATCTGACTATAAATATAATAAAATTAAATCTGAATCCGAAGTCTATTAAAATGACAATATAAAGTTTCCACTATCTGCGGTAAAATTCAGTGAAATGAAATTGTAATCAACCAAAATAATTCCCCTTACAAACGAAGTAACCTAATTGGCTTCCACAGGGAATTAAATATTTTAGCGGCGCATTTTATCTGTACTATATTTTCTGTGATTTTATCGTTAGACCCTTAAAATAAACAGCTATTCCATTAAGATACCACATTCGGTGTTTCTTTATTGTGTGCGATAATGATGTCAACACAGGCTGTATTTGCTCTGGGGTGCAAAAAATCAACCCCTATTTGCGTAATCCCTATATGTGTGGACCTTCAATGTGTTAGTCGAACTTTTGTTGTATGTAAGTTTCGTCTTTGTTTAATTTCAGGCCCAGTCATTGTAACCTACATTTTTAGTTACTATTCTTAGAGTTATATTGTCATTTGAGATTGTTAATTAACTATTTTTGTATTAGTATATTGACTATTGCGGAATTGTTTCAGTGTTATTGCGATTATATTTTAAAATAAGATTGTCAATTGAGTATTATGATGCAATGTTTAATAAGATGGTTATTTTAAAATGCCTGCACCAATTGGCGCGAACACCAGTTTTCTTGTTGAGTGTAGGTTATTAGAGAGATAGTCGTTGAGGAACAGTGGAACTACTCAGTTTAAGTTAATTGTGTTAATAAATTGGGCTGCTCTGCGATACAAAGCTAAATGTATCTCTATCTATCTATCTTTATCTAATTTAAAAGCCTTATTTCATTAATGTCTCATAATGATAATTGTTTTATATTTAATGTAAATGAAAATTTATGTTGCAATTGTATTTCTATGTTAATAATCACACGAATAGAAGAGAGTAATAACCATTGAGTTTCTTGCCGGATTCTTCTCAATAATTGAATACTTTCCGAATCGGTGGTAGAGTCTTTGGAAAAGAATACAGATCTTCAAAATTGTGCATTGATTGTTTGACTGATTATATTTTTACATTATTTAATTTGGCCATTTCCGATACTATTACTTGATATTTTCAAAGGCACAAACCTTTGGAATTCAGTCATATTTGCAATCTAATAGATAATATAAAAAATGATACTTGTGAAAACCACAATGCCAAGGAAGCAGCTGATGCAATATATACTCGTCTTAGCCGATATGACGAACGTATTTTATTTTACCTTCACTCAGAGCCCGATTGTAACGATATGCAATGGATGGTTGAAAAATTTGAGGTAACATATTATAAATATAAACTATTCGCTTTTAAATGATTCCATTCCCTACACTTTCTAGTAAAATATTCTTTAATTAATTAATTTTTAATACATAGCACAGTGTAGTTTTTCGCAAATGAATTTAATTAATTATAAAAAACTGTATTAAATTGAAAATTATTTCATTTCAATTCAATTGTTAATTTCAATAAGATATCTTTTGGAAAAGTGTGAACTGATAGTAGGTTAAAATTAAACATATTTATCGACTCTTTTAACAATAATAACATTTTATATATCTGTGATAATATTCACAGTCAAAAGAGTGAAATACATCATTTCAACTCAAGAAATAAAAACAAACTTGTATCACCATATAAAAATGTTATTATGCAATGGATTTCAAGTCATACAGGAATCATAGGTAATGAAGAGGCGGATCGTGCTGCTTGTGAAGCTATAACGGTGCTCCTTATGAGTATCTTCCTTTACCTATCGAATTATTAGGCCACCATAGATCCATATGTCTATCAATGTGGTGTAAATATTTCAATGAACGTTTAGTGATGACAGGTATTTTGTATCACATTCCATCAAAAAAATTTACACACCTAATGGGAATATCGAACTCCCCATATTGTTCAAGTAGTGAAGTTATTGATGATGTACAACATGTGTTGATGGAATGTGAGCGTAATGCGGAAGAACGAGGTAAATAACGTATTGTTAATTTTTATGTAGGCTTGTGTAATAGTATCTTGGCCTCTCCTTCGTCAGAGAAGGCTAGGGTGCTGTGGGCATGGCTATGTAAATTGTATTAGTTGCGTACGATTGTATTAGTTATAAGTATTTGTATATTGATTTGTATATTGACGACCTTTTTGAGCCTACTTGAATAAAGAATGATTTGATTTGATTAACGGGAGTGACATGGTCACTAAGTGAAAAAACTCCTTTATAATAAATAACATAATCATTGTTGGGTTGAGCATATGCAGTTTCACTAAGATACCACAATCAGTTTTGAATTTGCCTCTGCAATTATAAGAAATGTGTCAATATATCCTTCTACAAAAGGCATATTACGAGTATGCATGATTTTATTTAAACGCGTAACCGATGAGTTTCTCGCCGGTTTCGTCTCAGCAGAATCAGCTTTCTAAATCGGTGGTAGATTTATTACCAATGTACAGACTACAGAAAATTTTCTATAAAATAAAGTTCTCCATGAGCCTACTTGAATAGAGAATATTTTGATTTTGAAATATAAAAAAAAACTATAATTAAGTAGGATGTTATATATCAAATTGTAGGTTAGACAAGTAATGTAATTGGACGTCAAAAGGTCTGGGATTTATCAATAAAACTATTAGTATTAACGATATATACGTAGAATAGCAAATTACCTATACTTGATCAGAGTGTTTTTAAACAAACCTCTTTGATATTGTGTTGATAAAAAGAGGTGGAGTGGGTCAGAGTGTAGACACAAAACGGGGTCGTTTGAGATCCCATTCCGGTCTGAGTACCCTTTGACAGGAAATGCTTTTAACGCAAGCATAGAGAATTTGTTTTGTCTTGTAATTCTAATACTAAGGTTTTTATAACTTTCCTTTCTAATATTATGTCGTGGGAGATTTAAATTTCAAAATCATTCACACATAGAGAGAAATACTTTTATCCAAACTAGCAAAGCCTCGAAGTTTTACCCAAGTAGATATCGTGGCAATGGAAATTATACTAAGTTTTACGAGACTGTGCCTCAAAGTATACTTTTAAGCATCACTTGAATCTTTATATGTTAAAAAAACAAAAAGAAGCAGAGAATTATTCTGCAGAATCCTCTATATTGTAGCAGCAAGTGTAGACCGAGTTATTTTATACATTATAATATAAATAATGTATTTATTTTAATTTTATCATTAGGCTATCATATCTTTTCATTTATATTTACTAATTTATCATTTTTTTTTCTTATTAGTCAATAATGACTACGTTTAGTTTATCATGCCACTCGGCATGATAAACTAAACGTAGTCAGAATGAAAAATTATGTTTTTTCTCTTTTTATTAAAGACTGGATTAATTTTAATATACACAGCTAGTCTTCAATTTCTTCTTTTTATTTAAATCTTTAAACACACTGTGGCATCACCGGGGTCACAGCTAAAAACTAGTGTCATATGTCTTACAACACATGACAATTGCTGAGTTGTGAACCTTTTCCAGGTGGTTTTAGAGGCAGTAACGCTGGAAAGCTAGATTAAGAACACTGTTTGTAACACCATTACAGAATAAGTGTGTCTTTCTTTCTTCTTTCTTATATTGATATTATAAAATTCGTTATACCTTTTCAATGAAATGTCCTATTTTAGTGATTTAACAAGTATTTTACAGGTATTGAAAAGGCATTTAAATGGTTTAGGATTAATACAGAGGCGTGAATAGCATGGTTCCCATTACTATCGCCACTTTTATTAACTTTTCAAATATAATAAAAGTCTTTACAGTGGCTTAACTAGTGTAATTGGAGATATGGTATCGTGGATTTTTTTGTAGATATTAATACCTTCTATAATATTGCAGAACAGTTTTTTGTTTTCCGCAGCGTACGCGATAACAGATTTTTTATATATTTTTTCACACCTTGGGTTACATTTTTCTTAAGATTTTTTTTTAATTTATATAGTATATGTCGCTCAGTGGAAATGCAGCTTTATAAGAGTGAAAATTTTTTTTTAATCGGTTTAGTAGTTTTTGTGCACAAACATACATACTTATATACAAAAACACAAATATTTCCTCTTTGTAATATTAGTAGATAAAATTAAAAATATAGAAATTTAACAAGGGCGGCCTTTTTTCTTTAAGCCAATAATTATTATACTTATTTCTTTTATGCCCCATAAAACTTAAAATCCACATTCGTACACATTATTGCTTTAATAAATTTAGTTGTATTAGTCGGTTCTGATGCTTAAACTTACATTCTAGACTAGAATTTTCACCAGTGAGATCAAATAAAACCCAACTTTGTAATATTAATAATATATTTTAATCAAATTAAAAGAAACCTTAAACAAACTATATAAATATATTTTCGATTTTATTTTAATCGTATAAGATTATCAGGTTCGATTCCATTTTTTAGTAAGCGGCGTTGTCACAGTGTTAAGCCCACGTTTATACAAGTGTGACGATGGTGATGCTATCAGAAATAGCTCCACGATAGACCACAATCGTTATTGTGTATACGTAGTAAATGGGCTTTAATTTTAGTGAAATTGAAAATATTATATAAAGTAAATGTTTAAAATAAATGTAAATTACCAATTATACATCGCCTAACTTACATCAACGCACAAAATTTTTTCTGGGCCTCTTAACGCCCCCCTGTAGGTTTCAAATGCCCCGAAGGGGGCGTTATCGCCCACTTTGAGAAAGATTGCTTTAAGCAATCTCTGCCAGGTTACCCTGGTCAAAATTAAGAATATTTATCTTCAGTATATAAGGAAAAGGAGGCAAATATATGTGATAAATACTATTCAATACTATTATATATGAATACATATACATATGAAAAAAATTATATGTCGGAGAATAAGAGAGAAGAAGCATAAAGCATAGGGGGGTAGGGTTCTCCGCCGACATCGTCATTAGTAGCATCCATAATTCCATTTCCATATTGTGGGCTTTGGTGGGTAATGTTGGTGCAATCAAACACTTTATTAATTAACTCAGATTATAATGTCAACTCACTTAATGTTCCCGATATCAATTTAAACAAAAACATTAACAATAATGGCTAGGGACGACAGTTTCAATAACCGACGGGTCTGGCGGACCGTCACCCAGGGACTACCGAGATACGCGCGCCGGATTGTCACTATTGACTCTGCCCCACGCCGATAGACAAATGGCGCCAGCGTTCCGCAGACTATTGCAATATATATATATTACAGTCTTGATAAGTAATGCTCGTTCCATCATCATCAGTTATCGATCATTTCATTAAAGCTCTTTTTCTGATAGTTTAATCTATTACTTTTAAGAGTTTCATTTTCTTGTGACATCTATAAGTATATAACCCAAAAGTCTGAAAGTTGTGTTAATGCTACTTCTGTGTGTTACGCAAGGCGTGTCAGGGATATGTTTATTTTTCATACTTGTCTCTTTTTACAAAAGTCTTAAATATTTACAGAAAATCTATTTCATTTCAATTTACAGAATAAATCGTCTCTACTATATTCATTTCGAATTTTTCCAACGAGTATTTCACCAATTAAGCGCCGTGTGATCGAAAACACCGCCAATTAGTAAATTTGTGCCGTTTGATTGGATAATAGTGTACTTCATAAACGAGTAGGTTGTAATCAGTGCTTTGATAACCAAATTAGAGCGACTAAATGAACTAATATGATACATGTTTTTATATATAAATGATATTGAAATTATATTAAAGTACAATCGTAGATTAAGCTAAGATAATTAGCTCTTTATATACTAGCAATGCTTTTTGGTTTCACTCGCATAGATACCGATCTCGTGGGAGTCTAAGTCGGACATTAGATTTATTTTCGTTAACATAAAGGTTCGCTTTGTTTTTTATTACTCGTTTTTAGATTATTAGATACACACTTACATTCATATTCTAATCAATATACAGATTTTACTTTACAACGAATATATTTCTAACTAATTTTTAAATTCGTCACTTCATTTAGGTAGAACGTCCTTTTTTTTGCTGGATAATGCCTTTACGCACCCGGATAAAAGACTTTGCAATTGGCAGTGTGGGACTCACAGATTACAGGATACCCACTCAAACCCAGCGAATTCCTCCTCATCCATGAGTGAGATCACTAGAGGTTCCCTGGCGGTATTCTACTCTAGTGACCCGGATGACACCGACCACGAGGACCTACCACTCAATAGGGTGAAGCGTGAAGTGCATACGTGCGACTTCTGCTACCAAATCTCCTCCGACGGCGAGGGAGAGCTTCAGCCTCTTGCTCCTTTAGTCTCTCATTTGCCTCCATCAGCGAGATGACGGTCTCGCAAAAGAAGGCAACCGCCCTTCATCCAACTTCACTGGAGAACATTA
The DNA here is from genome assembly GCA_015832385.1 of Elymnias hypermnestra. NCBI lineage: Eukaryota > Metazoa > Arthropoda > Insecta > Lepidoptera > Nymphalidae > Elymnias > Elymnias hypermnestra. The sequence continues at coordinate 296,952 of JACTOM010000867.1, forward strand.
CACCAATTATGCTCTCCAGTGAAAGATCTCCTCTTACCAGCGACAAAAAGATGTGCCGCTGGGGTGCCTACGCTGGACATTTCGCCAGGGTGTGGTGCGCCGTATCTACAGGAGCACCACACTCATGGCAGGCGGGCGTTTCCACACGACCAACCACCTGGTGCAAGTACTTGCCGAAGCAACCATGGCCGGTCAGCACCTGCACCAGACGAGAACCAGTAAGAGACCAGTAAGAAAGAGATCCGTGCGCCCCGGTGAGCCAATCCAGGTGTAGATGAATCGCCTCCGCGAATGAACTTTACCCGCAGTTGAAGACCCAAGATTTTCCCTCCATGTTTCGATCAGAGCTCTGTCGGCGAGAGCCCTGATCCTCCGGACTTGGTCGTTGTATGAACCAGTGCCGTTGTATGGAAGCCCTTGTAACTACCCTGCCTGGAGCTCCCAAGTATGAGAGTCACCAGCTATGAGTGTCGCCGCCGTTCAAGAAATTGTACGGTACCCTCGTTTTACTCTAACCGCTATTACCATCTTTACGCGAAATCCTCGTCGGCCATCTAACATTAAGCCCAAATAATTCATCTGGGCTTTTAATCGCAACACCGCGCCGTCCAGTATTAGCTGCTCCGCGTGTAGGTTCCCTCCAAGAACCATGAAAGAGAATGCTCTCGGTCTTAGTGATGGATTCCTCGAAACCCCATCTCCGAATCCTTTCCATCACCAGGTCAGTGCCAACTTCGGCAAGAAGGGAAATCTTCCTTATAACCCCTACCTCGAGCCGTGATGAGGGCCGCGTCCGCGTAGCATACCAACCTCATCTTTGGCAGCAATGAGCATCGCAACAGCCAGTCGAAGCAATGTTCCATAACACAGACCCAAGCACTGTCCCCTGCGGTACTCCGCGGACCACTCGTTGCCGGAACAAACGACCACCACTCTCCCATAGGATCTCACGATCCTGAAGGTATGCCACCAACAGCCTTCTGATATATGAAGGCAAACAATGATATCGCAAAGCCTCCAAAATTCTGCCATGTGGCACACTATTGAAGGCATTCGATATATCTTACTTACTATATACTATATCATACTAACTATTTGCTTATCACTTTTTCTAGGTCTTTATTGCTATGACGACTTTATATTGGCTTTGTCATAATGATGGCCTAACAAATAATAAAGCATTATATGTTCAAAAAAGCAATGATTTCAGTAAGTATGTACTTTAAAAAAGTAACTTTGAAGTTATTTTTCAAGTATATACTTGGCATAATATAAAAAATAATATATAAAAATTAATGATAAGTTTTCTTAATATGAAAATCTCACACTGCAGTGGTACCAATCTATTATTATTTTTTAATTTTATTTGGGAAACAAATAGTTATATTGTACATATTTATAAATGAAAGAGACGAAACATAAACCAATAAAGTTTCCATTAAAAAACATGAACACAAAGCAGAACGGGAAAAATTAATGAAATGAATACTTTTTAAATTAAAAATGAAACTACTTGTTATCCACAAAAATGGCTCTGATTTTCTACAATAAAGGTAAAAAAAACTAGGCTTGTAAAAACATATTGTAATCATTGCAAGAGCGAAACAAAAGTATTTGCAATGTATTTCGTTCTCGAAAAGGGTACATAAAATAGACTTATGTCGAAAATTGAGATTTGAGCATTTAAAATGTATATTTTGAAGAAGGTAAGAATAGTTAGTGATATTCCTAATGTTATTAAATAGAAATAACTCATTCGACGTGATTTTAATGAATATAACTAAAAATTAGTGTTACCAAAACTATTTGATTTGAATTTCACATGATTTAAGAACGTTTTCAATTAGATTTATGTATACCTTGTATTGAATGTAATGTATCTGTTGTTTGTAGTGCACAGGCTCGCTGCGCCTTTGTCTTATACGTCCACTCTCTTAGAGTGCTTCCATACAAATGACGCGGTGCGTTTGTTTTTTTTTTTCGAAGTGTGTAGTTGCTGTTAGCCCCACTGGCTTTGACAGCATAACCGAGAGAGGTGGCGAGCGCAGAAGCTCTGCCGAGGGGTGGGCCCGTGGAAGGGCCCTGCTGCGTCGTGGGGGAAACGTTGCTCTAAGAGCTCTACGCCTCCTGCGAGGCTCGGACCTAGGCTTAGAGCAACGTTTGCTGCTGCTGAAAAGGATAATCGGACAGGTGCTTAGTCTTGTCGCCCATGGGTCCGCGACTAGGGGCCGCGGCCGGGGTGCGTCAGATAGAGGGGACCTCGTCTTCGCCGGCAAAGACGCTGTGTGTGTGTGTTAGTGTACGGGGCGTTGTCAATAGAAATCTGGTCATCTGGGTCGTCAAGGACGTGTTTAGGCCGCCTCTTATTAGGCGGGATGTTTAGCCTAATCCCATAAGAGGCGGCATTTCTAATGAGGGAGTTGGGGTGACTGATAGCTCTCTTTAAGTAGTTTACGGAGAGCGTTTTAAAATATTTGTTGACCGTTGCGAGGTCGAGATCTCTGTGGAGATCGACGTTGCGCATGAACCAGCGGGCGTCCGTGGCTATGCGCATGAATTTGTTCTGCAGCGTCTGGAGTCGAACCAGCCGGCGTACAGGAACGTGAGTGAACATTACGCTCACAAGAGAATATGGGGCGGCTGCAAGTTTTGTAGAGTGTCACCTTGTGGTCACCAGTGACAATTTACTCTTCTTGCAGATCATGGAATAGAGGCGACTTAGCACAAACGCTGCCCTGCCACGGACGATGCGAATGTGTTTGGTGAAATGCATGCACGCATGTAGAGTGACTCCTAGGTATTTGGCTTTCCGTTGCCAAGGGATCGGAAAATTGAAAAGTTTAATTGTTGCCAGATCTCGGCGATCTGGCCTCTTAGCACCGGTGAAGAGGCTGTGCTTTTCTCAGCATTAACCTCAATTCTCCATGCGGAACCAATCGCCTAGGCTATTGACCGCTATTTGGAGGCGAGAGAAGATGTGAGTAAGCGACTACGAGGAGGTGTATAGTGCGGTGCCGTCCGTGAACTGAGCTAGGTGAACGTGAGGCGTTCTGGGCATGTCGCTGGCGTACAGCGAGAAGAGTAGTGGTGACAGTACGGAGCTATGGGGGACTCCGGCCCTAATTAAACGGCGTGAGGTGAGAGTGTACTCGATTAGAAAATCTCTTAACAGTAAAAGTAATCTAACTGGAACGCTAATATGGAGAAGATTATAAATTAAGCCGACGTGCCATACCCTGTCGAAGGCTTTCGCTACATCGAAAAAAATCGTGCCTGTGGGGCCACGGTTACCTTTATAGTAGAGATGACATATGACGTGCTCCGTGAGGCGGTGTACTTGCTGAACACAGGAGTGCTTAGCGCGAAAGCCAAACTGATGGTCTGGCAGGACTGACGCGGTGCGCTCAAGATAGTGCAGTATTACAGCGTATACTATGCATTCATAACGTATTTCTCGTAATATACAAATAAATATACAGACAAGTATGTGTGTTGATATACTGTTAATAAAATATCTAAATATTTATATAATCACATACACATTGAGGATTTCAAATATATGGAGCCGAGAAAACTAGGAGGGGGGAGGGGCGTACGACATAAGCAACGTTACCTTAACTTAGAGGAGCACAAATAGTATCTACAGAAATTAACTAATTCTACGTAATATAAACTGTGGAAACCAGCTGGTAAAGTTATATCTAACGAATGTTAAATGCTGTAAACGTGAATGGCTCGATGCTGATTGGCTTTTAGAATTTACTTAGGGTTAATATATCTAAGTTTGTTGAGGGTAACCGCAATCTGGCTCACAGCCGGTTTATGGCAGTATGTCAGTATTGATTACATAATATTATGAATGTTAGATGTACCCGCTATCCTAAACATTTATGTTATTCTCGACAATCTTTGTGCTGTTTTAAACTATTGAATTTGAAGTTGTTATAAAAACAACGACTCATATTAACTAATAACATTTATTCTCTTCACTATTTAAATTTACACAACACTTGCATTATCTAAATAAAACGCATTTTACTGATAATTACTTCACCATTTGAATTTAAAACTAAAATTTGGCACTACTTCTCCTAAAACAACCACACCATAAGGCATAGGAACACGAGAGACTCTGTCCACACAATATTCTTCTCGTTAAAATTACCTCGTATTTTATATCATTTAGTAATATTGCACGAGCTTTTCAACCCTACTGGAATAATGGTTATTTTGAGTATAATTTGGTTGTTTGTGCCAGTATAGTAACCAGTGACTGCCTCATTGGTCTAGTGGTTAGCATCTTCGACTACAGACATGAGGTCCTGGGTTAGAGTCCTGAGTCGGGCCAATTCGAAATCAATATTGAGTTTTCTATTCAGATTTTCTCAATACTTGCCCGAAGTTGGAAAGTTGGCGGTGTGATCCACCCCCATGCTTCGGAGAACACGTTAAGCCGTCGGTCCTGCGCCCGATCTCTCCGGTTGTTATCGGATTCCCGTCACACCGGACTATGAGAGCGAAGGAATCGAGAGTACACTTGTGTACTATGCCTGCCAACCCGCAGTGGAGCAGCGTGGTGGATCTATGCTCTAAACACCGTCTCTCATATGAGTGAGGAGACCTGTGCCCAGCAGTGGAACGTTAATGGGTTGCTACTTACTTAAAGTGACCAGTAAAGTATTTAAGATACACATGCTTTGAAGCAAAAAAGTACGATTTACTTGCAAAGTTAATGCCAAAGCACTCTCATCAGTATAAAACTCAACGGAACCAATTACTGGAATGTACAAGATACTTAACAGCTATTTGTGTTTTAATAAATTCGAGTCAACAAATTTGTTAAACCCATTTGGATTTAAGCCAGCAAAAGAGATGTCCTTTGAAATCGATTTAAAGGAACCCACAAAAGAGATTAAAAGGAAAAATACGTAAGCTTTATTAAGAACAAAATAGAAAAGTGACACATTTAATTTATTTATTTATAAAAAAAATTACCATTAAGACTTAGATACGACATGGAAATAACTTATTTTGAGTTTGTTCATTTTTTAAATAATCTTTGCTGGAAGTATAATTGACTATGTACTTTATTATTATTACTATTTTTTTACTAGATAATGGTAAAATTTGATAAATATTTACATTTATATTATATATATTGAAAACCCATTTTTTCAATTGTTAATTTGTCTTTCTATATATCTCGCTATATTTATTGATATTTGAAACGACTAATATTTTACTAGCAAGCTATATAAAGTAAATATATATATATGTATATATATATATATATGTAACATACATTGTTTTATATATTTAAAAGCTTGCTGCTTTCATATCAGCATAAAATATCTTTTATTCCAACGATAACTACTTAAATTATTGAACTGCTCTTATCTATATTTCGGAGTCTGTGGAGCGCTGGCGCCATCGATTTATCGGCGTGGGACAGTGTTAATGGTGACAGTCCGGCGAGCGTCTTTCGGCAGTTCTCGAGTGGTGGTCGGCCGGAGCAGTCGACTATTGAAACTGTCGCATTCCTAGCTATTATTGTTAATGAGTTTGTGCAAATTGATATCTGGAACTTTAAGTGATTAAACATTATAATCGCCTACCGATCCGCAGTGGAGCAGCGTGGTGGGTCTATGCTCTAAAAACCCTCGCTCCTCGGAGTGAGGAGGCCTGTGCCCAGTAGTGGGACGTTAATGGGCTGCTACTTACCTTACCTTAAACATTATAATCATTAATATAAAGTAATTTAATAAAGTGTTTGATTGCACCCACAAAACTACCCACGAACGCCCTCAGTATAGGATATTTTATTATGGATGCCATTAATAACGATGTCGGCGGAGAACCCTACGCCCCTATGCTTTATGCTCCCTTCTCTCTTATTCTGCAAAATATATATAATAAATGAATATTATATTGTAATGATTTTGATGAAAAAAGGAATACCAGACTGAGTTTATTGTGGGCTCTTCTCAGGACAAGGCGATAACGAACCTCTGTAACTTAAGATTGTAAATGGTTCTCTAATAAGTCATACAGTGCTGTAAAGGCTTACTAGAATAATGATTTTTTTTATATAAATTTATAGTCTTGCATAAAACAACATCAAACCTTTAAATATCTCGTAATACCAAGAAACCTTGCGAAGTTACTTGCTTCTATCAATCACTATATTATCTAAATGGGGTCAACCTTTGTACCTTTGACCTTTCTATAATCAGAAATATGATTTATACACTGTAATATTTAGGGTTAAGATCTTTTAGGTTTATTCAAGGGTATTTTTATATTATTTACTAGAGTTCTCGTTTCGTTATTAAAATCTTGGGTTCGATTTCCAGCAGGGTCGATTCAGGAAATTGTAATTTATAGTCTGTTTCTACAATAATGTAAGGTTTCAGCCTTAGCAAATTACCATTGTAGAGACACAGACGCAAAAAAAAATTTGCGATCTTCTATGATGTCGTATAGAAAACAAATCAGTTAATTTACCTTTTATCAGGTTAGTGTGCATACCTTCTTAAACTATTTTTTTATTGCAGACTGGTTAGGACCTGATGGTAAATGATGATAGAAATTAAGATGGAAGCGCAGTAATCAGGTAAGAGGCTATATAACTCTTATGATTTCTACATACATCTCTTTGTTTGGCGATACGTCTTTGCTGATTGGGTGGTAACTAGACGCGGCTGAATTCCCCTACCAGTCAAGACTCAGACAAATTATATAATACAATTTTCTAAATTCGCCCTACCGGAGATCGAACCCGGAACCTCTGTTAGCAAGGAGAGTGATTGTACTATTGCGCCAGCAAGGCCTTTAAAAGGACTAAATCATTGGTGACGTCACCTTTTGGCAATATACGCCGATGATACCGCGAATCGTCTAGAAGACAAACACGCCCATTCACAGTCCTACTTCTAGAAGCAAAAAGAGAGCCCGATACTCAAGTTACGTGCACGCGATTCCTTTCTTTCTTCATCTAAAATCACTTCTTACGCGGACACCACATACCAAATCCTTTCTATTTTATACCATACAGTCCATTCTTAATTCCAAATTCTTACATGGACGGTGGCATCCCTCTTCGCCAACATTACAATCAACATTAACCACTAGGTGAGATCATAATCATGCGCTAACCAGTCAGTCTTTGTTTTAGCTTTTAGCTTTGTTTAATAAAATAAACTAGTTGAAATAAAACATTGCCATTTTAAGTAGCACTTTTTAATAGTCAGTTACACAGCAGATAATACTAAGGAACAATGTAAATCTTAAAGTCACGAGGGTTCCTTTACACCTGCTTTGAAGAGAAGCCACAACAAACCCAGTCGATATTATTTTTGCGTCATCATTGTAACAATACAATTACAAATTAATTTATTTCAGTTAAAGCAGTTTATTTCAACATATTTTATTGTATAAATAATGTCTCAAGTCATGGCATGGATTTTCAGTTAGCATTCTTTTAATCAAGGTTTTAAATTCATTAAGTGATAAGAGAAGTTCATCTAAGAGTGTGTAAATATAAGATAACCTTTACATAAATTGATTGATACATTGCGCTAACTAGAATTTAAAACAATTTTCTTTTTACGTTTCTGTTATTAGAGGTAAAAAAACGCTGTTTTTGAAGAATTAATATTTTTGTGCAAGTACAAGTCTTCGAGTATGTATTAAGAGTAAAGTAAAGTAAGTAACAGGCCTCCTCTGGCTGGCTCCTCATAGTCCTAACAGGCTGCTCCACTGCGGATTGGCAGGCACAGTACACAACAAGTGCACTCTCTATTCCTTCAATCCCATAGTCCGTTGCGACGGGATCTGACACGACCGGAGAGAGCTTAACGACGGCTTAATGTTCTCTCCGAGGCACGAGGGTGGATTACACCGTCAACTTCCCAACTTCGGGCAAATATTGAGAAGATCTTAATAGAAAACTCAATATCGATTTCGAATTGGCCCGACCCGAAGCCAGGACCTCATGTCTGTAGTCGAACATGCTAACCACTAGACCAATGAGGCAGTATTAAGAGTAAACCTTCATACTTATTTTCGTCATAAAAATAATAACAGATCTTATACCTTACACGAAATAGACTTAATAAAGGCCCCTTTATAGAAAAGCCTAAACGATGGCTCTCAGTTGGCACCATTCAAGCCTAATTACCGACGTGCAGTACAGCAAATGGGACATTTACCCGAATTAGTGAAATAAATCGCTTACAGTTAGCCTGAAACAAATTGCGAGTCAAGGAGTTTGTACGAAATGCATTTGGATATAAGCCAGATAAGAGAACTTCGTTAATCGATTTTGGTGTCACTTTATAAGTGTTATAGAAATTGTTTACAGAAATATAGATTACGTGTTTCATTTTTAGAGTATGGAATTAAACTTAGCTGAAAAGCTCAGCTATGTAACGCTTATTTGAACAAATTCTTCTCTCGTTTACTAAAGTTACGAGATAGTTATAATCAACGCGTCATTGCGATTTTTTAACTGAATTAATTATACATCATTACTGATTATACCTTGATTTGGTCATTCATGTGGTTATGCCATTAATCACTACGCTTGGCAGACGGGTTGGTGATCGCAGTGCTGACCTTATCGCATCGATAACGCTGCTGCACGTATCGGTCTATGGTATTTAGATCAGCTATGGAGAATGGTTATACCGCCATTGGTCGGCCGCCAGAGCCTCGTCAGTAGATGCAGGGTGCAGCGCGTGTAGATAAGGTTGGCGTTTGGAGAAACGGACTATACCGATTATACCGCAAAACCTGAAGTGACAATGAGCGGGGCACATAGTCTGAGGGACCGATGGACGTTGGGGACCGAAGGTGCTGGAATGGCGACCCCGCACCAGACGGCGTAGTGTAGGCAGACCCCCCACAAGGTGGACCGATGATAAAAAGAGGGTCGCCGGTAGCCGCTGGAGCCAAGCGGCGCAAGATCGGGCCTTTTGAAGGTCATAACGAGAGACCTATGTCCAGCAGTGGACGTCCATCGGTTGAAGCGACGACGACGACTGACAATACAAAAATTTAATTTAATTAAAATTGTAATAATTACATATTACAATTTTAACACAATAATTCAAAACAAACCTGTAATACCATATTTTAGAGTGAGGTGAAATCATTTGTTGGATTGAGTATACCAATTTTTAATAAGATGTCCAAATAACTATTGGGTTTGCCTCCACAAAGTTTTAAGAAAGATTTTAAAAAAGTCCTATTACAAAAGGCATATTAAAGTGTTGAAGTTTATTTAAGTGACAAAGATGTTTGGACTTGATTCCAGTGGCTCAACAAATTGTATGCTACAAAACTATTTTAAAATGAGTAACCGTTGAGTTTCTTGTCGGTTTCTTCTTAGCGGAATCAACTTTCCCAACCGGTGGTAGATTTGTTACCAATGGACTACTAACGATTCAAAAGTACTTTTTAAACCTACTTGAATTAACAATATTTTGATTGTATATATTGTTAATTACTTCATAAGTATAGAAAAAGAAATAGTTTTATTTCGTATTGTTAACCTCACTTTGATGATATTTAACTTTTGCTGTGTGGTAATAAGCAAGTACTTTAAGTTTTTTAAAGCAACAAGTCTCACGTACAACTATATATGTCACATCAAAAGTTTTTAGCAATGAAACTGATTATAAAGACAAAAAATCTGTTTAAGTAAAACTTCTTTTGAGATTCTTAGTAAAATTTCTTTACGCACTCTTGACTTGAGAATTAAACTGAAAAATGCAAAACGAGAACGTTACGAAAAGTGAAATTGGGCGAACCGAGCGAAATATTAGTGGGAGACGTAATTTAATGAAGATAGAAAGAAAAAAAGTTACTCATAGGAGAGAAGTTTTATAGATCCCCCACGCTGCTCCATTGCTGGTTGGAAGGCATAGTACACAAGTGCACTCTCTATTCCTTCACTCTCATAGGCCAATGTGACGCTAATCCGACACGACCGGAGGGAGATCAGATGCAAGAACAACGGCTTGACGTGCTCTCCGAGGCACAGAGGTTGAAGCACATTACTAACTTCCAAACTTGGAAGAATTACAGAAAACTCAGAATTTTTAATTCAGTGACTAGGAGCTGGAGCTCAGGTCCTCATTTCTGTAGCCAAACAAGATAAACACTGGACCAAGGAGGCAGTTAATGCTAATTGCTAATGCTTTTTATATTATAAAATATTTTCTGAAAGTAGGGCTGTGAAAAATGGTTGCATATCAACCACGATAAATAATTCACCAAAGGTATATGGATAAAAGTCCATGTGTAGGAATCCGATAAGAGTGAATCCGCTTTCCCGTCAGTGCACTGTACCGTTGAAATATAAATAAGAATATAACAAAAGAACCGCCTTCAACACAATATCTTACAAATGTATAAATATGCCCGAAAAAGTTAATAAATAATTGCGTATTCTTTTTTAGAGTTCTTCGTATTCTCCGTTTGAGTATCGGGGACGGGCTAATTTTTATTTATTGTGGACAGTTTAGTGCTTGATTGTGATCTCACCTGATAATAAGTGATGATACAGTAGTCTGGTAAGAGACCATATACCTCTTATAGTTTCTACACAGCATCGTACCGGAGCACAAATCTCTTTGTTTGTATGTTTTTTTTTGGTAGGGCGGTGGCTAGCTACGGCCGAAGCCTCTTACTTGGCCAGACTTAGACAAATTAGAAAATATAATTTTCTAAATTCACCTTACCGGGGATGGAAACCGGGGCCTCTGCTAGAAAAGCGAGTACCTGCACTGAGGCCGTCACAAATTTAAAAATGGATATTGAGTTTTCTATTAAAAAATTCTCAATATTTTCCCAAAGTTAAGGAGGTGGCGATGTGATCTTCTCGGATTCTCGTCACATGGGACTATAAGTGTGAAGAAATAAAGTCTACACTTGTGTGCTATGCCTGCTAACCCGATGTGGAGCAGGATGGGGGTCTACACTCTAATTACCCTCTCTTTTACGAGTGAGGGGGCCAATGTCCAGCAGTGGGATGTTAATGGGCTGGTGCTTTAAGTATTTGATGAAAGTATTTTTATTTATCACTTTTTATTAAGAACACAGAATGATCTTAAGACATTTTTATGTTGATATTAAGATAAGGTAAGAAGCAGTTTATTAACGTCGCACTTTTTGACATAAGCTCACAGGGGAGAGGGTTTTTAGAACATTTGTTCCAGGTAGGATATGCAGATTTCCTCATAATGTTTTCCTTCATCGAATCTTTTGACCTGTTGCTCTCTTCCAGACAACCCTGAGACCGTGAACAAAAGGAAACAGAAGAGAGAGAAAGAGGGAATCTACTTTATTGTACACTAGAAACAAATCTACACTTAACTTTTAGAGTTAGGGTTAGAGAAATTTTATTGATCACGGATCGCTTCCAGACGAAGAGACAATACACTTTATTGTACACATATATAAGATATTATTGAAATTATATTGCTGGTACTATGAGAATTGATGTTTCTTTAAATTTATTTCTTAAAGAAGTACGAGATTTTTATTGTAAAATATAGTTTCAATGTTCGCCGCCTTACCCCATAATGGTACGCCGTAAGACATAAATAAAAGGTAAGTAGCAGCCCATTACCGCCCTAATACTGGGCACAGGCCTCCTCACTCATATGAGAGTATTTTAGAGCATAAATCCACCAAGATGCTCCACTGTGGATTAGCAGGCATAGTACACAAGTGCACTCTCTATTCCTTATCTCTCATAGTCTTATGTAACGGTAATCCGACACGACCGGAATGAGCTCAGGCGCAGGATCAACGGCTTAACGTGCTCTCCGAGGCACGGGGGTGAATCACATCGCCAACTTCCCAACTTCGGGTAAATATTGAGAAAATCTTAATAGAAAACTCAATACTGATTTTGAATTGGTCCGACCCGAGACTCGAACTCAAGACCTCAGGTCTGTAGTTGAACATGTTAACCACTAGACCAATGAGGCCGTTAAAAATAATACTATGAAAATAGACGAAATACACCATTTTGGCAGTTTTAACATCAATGTATTTTCTAACTTTTCTAAAAGCAAATGTAGCGGAACTAAGTTTACTCGCCAGAGCCTCAATATGGGCACTCCACTGAATGATAACATGTATATTATAATTTTAAAGCCAAAAACATTAAAAGCAGTTGTTTATCGGGATACATCATTTATTCACGGTGTCTCACGGCCCTTATTTTAGCGCAGCGTTATAATGAGCGTATCAAATTTAATATGAACGAAAGCTGTGATGAATAGGGAAGCTTTGTTAAAACGTAACTGAAGTTTAAAACAATAGACTTTCACAATATAGAGCAATGGATTCTATATGTACTTCGTATGATGTTATGGAGCGTGTCATAAATTAACTAGTAATTTGTTATGTTGCTATCGTTAAAGGTAGCAAGGATTTACTCATAGAAACGTAATTTACTATAGAAAATCTTCTTCTTCTTCTTTTTTGATTGCTTCTCCGACTAGCGAAGGTTGGCAGTCCGTTTCGCAAATTCCTTTCTATTTTTCGCGAAATAATTGTGCGACACTCGCGATTCCGGTCCACTCTCTGATATTTCTCAGCCAAGACTTCTTTCTGCGAGCAACGTTTCTTCTCTCGACTACTTTTCCCATCAAAATGAGTTGTAGAAGCTCGTATCTCTCGTGTCATATCACGTGCCCCAGATACGCAACTTTTCTCATTTTGACGGTCTGCAAAAGTTCACGCTTCTGGTTCACGCGGCGCAGAACTTCAACATTTGTTACTTTGTCAGTCCAATTGATAGCCAGCATGCGTCTAAACGCCCACATTTCGAACGCTTCTATACGTTTCCTGATGAAACTACTATAGAAAATGAGATATATTATTTATTTTCAGCAGCATTTAAATGCTAGAGCGTCTAAATCATCGATAACATTTAGAACTCTATGTAAATAGTGGCTTCTAAATATTCAAAAATTGGAAAGCAACTGAAAAAAAGTTAAATGATTCCTAAATTGTAAATTTGTAAAATATTTGCACGCTGTAATTGCAATATGATATGATGGCTCAACTATAATTATTCCACCTATGTGTATGACGAATATTCGCAAATAAAATAATAGATTAAAATCTCAGAAAAAAGCTGGTCTTTACTGAAAAGATTGACGATGATGATTACATTACAAATATTGGAATTATTCGGCTTTTTGCACTAAAATGTTTATGTGTTTTAAAGCTTCCTCTTGAATCACTATATCTATTAATAAAAACTGAATTCGAATCTCTTGAGTAGTTTAAAAGATAAAGCGAACAGACAATGGAAGCGACTTTATACTATGTAAAGAAAACTCACCTTCCTTTATGTTAAATGCAATCTAAAAAGATTTTTCCGTTTGTCATAGAACTTTCTATAGCTTTCTTTGTGAGTTAAGATAGTACCTGCATTGTTCTTCGACGTTTATTTGCTCTGAAAGCATACATGTTGGTGTGTTGCTGTACTCCATTTACGTATAAATGACAGAACGTATAGAGCGCTCCTTTCTGCCACATCCTGTAACTGCTTTGAATCTAACAGCCACAAAATTGCTGTTGCTATCTGCACTAACGAAACCAACAGAAGCATTAACATGCAAATGAGGCTCATTGTACGTACAAAATAATAGTTGCTCGAAACCTTTGTGTTTAAACCGGTGTGATCAAAAGCAATCAATTTATTTTTATTGCAGACAAGTAAGTAATGGAGTTAGATTGAGATTGGAACTGCCTCATTGGTCTAGTGATTAGCATCTTCAACTACTGACATGTGGTCCTGGGTTCGAGTGCCGGGTCGCGCCAAATCAAAAAATAATGAGAATTCTATTAAGATTTTCTCAATATTTACCCGAAGTTGGGAAGTTAGCAGACCATGTTAAGCTGACATTCCTGCGCTGATCTCTCTCAAGTCGTGTGAAGGAATAGGGAGTGCACTTGTATACTATGCCTTTATTTGTTTTTTTATTATTGTTGGGACATGCATTTACGCACCCGTGACTCGCTGAAGAACAGAATATCCACTAAAACCCAGCGGGACCCTCAGTATTCTGAACAGAAGTACCAAAGGTTCAGTGGGGACATTGTGCTCTGGGACTCCGAACATCGTCTGTTACGACCATTCAGAATGACAGGAGACTCGCAAAGGCAGGTCTCCTGGCTCCCGGTCTCCTCCTACGGATAGAGGTTCCTCAGCTGCAGCTTCCCTCTCTCTCACTGATGCCTCCTGTGAGATGACACTCTCACAGAAGGAAGATACCATCTGCCAAATATTTTCACTACTGAGCATATAGCTGACTATGCTTATCAGCGAGAGCTCATCGCCAACGAGAGACACCAGGGGGTGCCGTTGAGGCCCCCAAGCCGGGCATCCTGCTACAGTATAATGAGATGTGTTCATGAGGGCTCCACACTCGTGATAGGCAGGTGAGAACTCATGCCTACTATCTGGTGCAAGTACTTACTAAAGCATCCGTGCCCAGTCAGTACCTGCACCAGTCTAAACGAGAGGGATCCGTGCTTCCTACGTAACCATTGCTCGAAGTGGGGTAGGATTGCTTCCACCGTATTGTGTACTATGGCTGCCAATCCGATGTGGAGCAGCATGGTGCTCTAAAAACCCTCTCTCATGTGAATAAGGAGGTCTGTGCCCAGCGGGACGCTATTGGCCAACAACTTACTTTTAACTTTCATTACATGGAGCTTCAGCGAAGAAAAGTCGTGTATTCCACTTTAATTATAAATTCTTGCAAAGATTTTATAATAAATGTCTTTTAGCATTACCACACTGATTAGTTCTATACAACATTAATCCAATTAAATATACTTTATTCGAAGTAGAGCGACATTATTTCTTGAAACCTTATACGTACCATCTTATTAGAACAAAGGGTACTTACGTTAAAGGAAACCTTTCTCTTTACCGCACTTGGAACGAATTGGATCTTGTGATTGTCTATTTCATGAGTGATTTGTCTTATTTAATCCGTATATTTATATGTAACTAGCAATGCCCCGCTGTTTCTCCCGCGTAGATACCGATCTCATGGTAGTGGAAAGTCTACTCAATCGGACTAAGATTTATTTTCGTTAACATCAAAGTTTTATTTCGCTTAGATTGTGATTGCTTCCTTTCAGATTATTAGATACACACTTACATTCATAGTCTAATTAATATATAGAATTCACTTTACAATGAATATATATCTAACTAATACATTTTTAAATTCGTAACATTTACGTAGAATGTCTGACTTTAGTAAATTTAAAAATCCTCTACAGGAAATGAAAAATTCTTGATTTCAAGGAGATGAAAGAATTTTTTAAATCGTTCTAGCAATTATTAGCTTCTAGTTATTTCCAATAAAAACAGTATAGATCTATTGGTGGGTATCATTAGTATCCTTGGAATATGAGCTAACTCATCAGTCGGAGGCCCAGTCGAGAGTATGAGTCGCTACAATTTTTTTTAGATTGACGTTTTCAAATTTGTATACTTTTAAATGAAAAGTCTGTAATATTGAAACTGATTTTAATTAATGAGATAAAGATTAATACAGAGGTATAAATAATATCGTATGATTATTCGTATATATATTAGAAAACTTATTGTATGTACATTAAAACATTGACTCTTTTAATAAAAAGAGTGAATGTACATCATATAACTTACGAAACCAAAACAAACTTGTTATAAATTCTAGTAGGCTGCATAAGATTAACAACTCATTTAAGGGTAACTGTATACGTTTCTATAATAAACTCCCACAAGACGTTCTAAAGATGTCAATTAATAAATTCAAAGTCTTTGTTAAAAGAAAGTTGATAGAAAAATCGTATTATAAGTTGCAAGATTACCTAGACGATAGAAACGCTTGGGAGTGAACAAATTGCTCTAATTTTAATTAAAATATAGTAAACTAATTTGTTATTGTAATGATGATGGTAAAAAAATTACCCGACTGAGTTTGTTGTGGGTTCTTCTCGGATCAGGGCGCGAAGGAACCCTCGTAACTTTAGATTTTAAGCCGA
>JACTOM010000867.1:315200-424689 GCA_015832385.1 Elymnias hypermnestra
AGTAAACTAATTTGTTATTGTAATGATGATGGTAAAAAAAAAATACCCGACTGAATTTGTTGTGGATTCTTCTCGGATCAGGGCGCGAAGGAACCCTCGTAACTTTAGATTTTAAGCCGATCTTGAGTACCGTCATCAGATGTATATTAGAATCAGAGTGTGGAAAAAAAATATAATTTGACGATTCAAAAGGGCTGTAATATGCCTACTTGAATAAAGATATTTTTGATTGATTTGATTGATTGATTCTTATTTTGATCTTTTTTCTGCCACTAATATATGATCGTTATATAAATATTATAATACATAATTGAATTAGAGCAGAATCGTTCTGGGCGTCTGCCAATATAGACAAGCTGTCAGTATTGATTAGGCAATATTATGAATGTTAGATGAAGTGGCTCCCGAGAACATGAATAACGAATTACCCTCTCAATATTTGACAGTTCATGTAGTTTACTAAAGTAGTTTATAATGGATTATTTATGACTTAATAACTCGAAGATGACCCATTAACCAGATGCAAAGTTTTCAAATTTAAGTGACTATATCTTATGGTGAATATATATATCAGTGTGTATGCAATTAAATATAAAACAAGCATCTTCGTCGTCGTCGTCGTTTCAACCGATGGACATCCACTGCTGGACATAGGTCTCACGTAATGACGTCCACAAGGCCCGATCTTGCGCTACCTGGCTCCACGGCTACCGGCGACACTCATCGGTCCATCTTGTGGGGGGCTTGCCTACACTACGCCGTCCGGTGCGGGGTCGCCACTTCAGCACCTACGGCCCCCAACGCCCATCGGTCCTTCGGACTATGTGCCCCGCCCATTGCCACTTTAGGTTCGCGATTCATAGGATTATGTCGGTGACTCAGGTTTTACTACGGATCTCTTCATGTCTGATTCGATCACGTAAAGATACTCCGAACATAGCCGAGTGACTCTGAGCTTCCGCATGAGGGCCATAGTCAACGACCACGTCTCAGAACCGTAGGTCATCGCTGGCAACACACATTGTTCGAAGACTTTGGTCTTCAGGCACTGAGCGATATCGGACGAAAATGTCTGGCGTAGCTTCCCGAACGCTGCCCTACCGAGTTGGATTCAGCGGTTGACCTCCTTCTCGAAATTGGACCTACCTAGCTGGACTATGTGTCCCAGGTATGTGTACTTGTCAACAATTTCGAGAGCTGAGTCCTCAACGATGTCGGGGTGAGGCGGTACATGGATATTAGACATAATTTTGGTCTAATGCATGTTCATTTTCAGGCCCACCTGTTGAGAAACTCTGCTGAGGTCATCGAGCATTGTATTGAAATCTTCGAGAGTGTCTGCAAAATCCCTAAATAAGTTAAAACATGATGCCACAGAAAACAACCGATCAAGTCGCTAAGAGATGATAGCATTAAATGTATATATTTTATGATTAATGCGTTAGTTGATATGTATATGCATTCTATTTATTATTAGTATGTGTGATCTCTTTACACATGCTATGTCTGGAAGATACCTCTAATTAACGATAAAAGCGCCTTTTTATACATATTATTGTAAACATTAAACATAATTTCTTATTCTGTTTCTTTTAATGTGTGCAATAAATATTATTCATTATTGGCAACAACTTTATTCATAGACTTATTATAATTGCACTGAAATAGAGGAGTAAAAAAGAATAAATAAATCCTCATATTTTTTTTATGTAGTGTAAATATAATATTTTATTCATTTATATAGCTTAATTGTTTGGAGCGATGTCCTCTAAACAACCTTTGAGATTCACGCACACGCATATGCACACGCACACGCATTCCCACACACTCTTACACACACAAGCTGTGTATTTATAAATAAATAACCTTTATTCAGCCGAAAACACAACAAAAACTAAATGAACTAAACTTAAAGAAATAATAAAAACTAATTAACAAAATTATTGTCTACATTCGCAAAAACAATGACTGTATGTAACTGGACTTCTCCTTAAAGGTTGATTGGTTTAAATGTTGCATGATTTTACATTGGCAATTTGTTCTGAATTTCCTCGAATATCTACGAGATAGGGAACTATGCGGGTGACATCATAAGTCCTGCCGTTTAAGAGAAGTTCTGAGTAAACTTCTCTCAAACTGCTGGACTAATTTTTATTTAAATAATTGTGTGATTTAGGTGAACTCAAGAATGGCTTAGATTAACAATTCCGTCAGGGTGCTCTCACAATTCCAAATACGGAAATCCTCGCTAGCGTAGTGTTGCGAGTACTTGCATTTCTAGCAGAGTTCCCTGATTCGATCCCTAGTAGAGCGAATTTCGAAAATTGATTTTTGTAATTTATCTGAATCAGAACCAGTGGGACTCTCGGCTGTGGCTAGCTACCACCCTACAAGCAAATATATTTGTGTTCTGGCACGATGCTGCGTAGAAACCGTTAGACTTAAATAACCTCTTTCCAGATTAGCGCCCTTCTTAGACTGTATCATCATTTACCATCAGGTGTCATTACAGTCAAGCACTAATCTATCATCAATAAAAAAATATGTAATAAATGTATTATATATCTGCCTCTGTAGAACCCAACCTGTTACCACTTTAATAAAATCAAATCAATCAAAATATTATTTATTCAAGTAAGCTCAAAAAGCAGTTTTGAATCGTCAGTAGTCTGTCCGTTGGTAATAAATCTACCACCGGTTCGGAAAGTTGAATCCGCAGAGAAGAAACCGGCAAGAAACTCAACGGTTACTCTTTAAAAGATGGTTTTGTATGCTACAATGTGTAATATAATGCTTCTGTAAGCAACTGGAATCAAGCCTTTTTTAAAAGGATGTTTTGGACATATTTCTTAAAATTATGTGGAGGCAAAACTAAAACTGATTGAGGTATCTTAATAAAACTGCGTATGCTCAACCCGACAAATGATTTCTGAACCTTGTTCAGTCTTAAATATGGAATTACGTTATTTAGACCATAATAATCTTAATTTAAGTAAATAATAATAACCCAACTCGATTTATCTTTACCCATACTTAAACACTTTTGTCTTGAAACAAATTCTAATAAAGCCTGTCGACTCGCAATAACCGACGTAGTTAATCTCCGTAAGCTCTCCCTAACGACACATTTACAGGTAGTTTAGATCTTATTCTCCTTGCTTACCAAGTTTCTTTAATAAACAGAATAACTTTAAACAAATAAACTTTGTCATTTATGTTGGCACTTGAAATTGTAGACGGCTAGCGTCATGAAATTAATTTTACTTAAGTGCAAACATATTTGTTCTCAAATATTTTTAGACTAGAAAATATTAATTAAACAAAATTGAATTTCAAAATTTCGTTGCTATATATCTTAATGGTATTGTGGATCTATATAAAGATTTTAAACTAATCAAAACACATAATATATTGTGCTTTTATAATCGCTTAGTTATGTTACGTATACTTTAGAAATTATATAAAAAAAAACTATTTCTTCCATTTACAATTTCTACCGCCATCTAAATTGAACTCCCTACACTCATGACATAGAAATAATTCTTTAACTTTTAAAATAACCTTTCAGATAAATGTTTCTGTAAAAAATATTCTTTAATCTTATATGATAGAATCTTTATTTACTCGCCTGTTAGGCTTAATAAAAATTCTTCTATAAATGAGCATTCCAACTCTAATAGATTCGATCCAGAATTTTTTGATATTGACGTGATCAACCAAACATAAATATTTTCTTTTGTAATTACAACTGAAATTTATTCAGAAAACAAAATTGAAGTATCTGTTCGTAATTTCCTATTAACAGCTTGTCTCTAAATGCATATAAAAGTATATGCAGTATCCAAAAGAAACATTTTGCCCATCATCGTCCCCCAAGTCGGAACGGACTTGGTAGTCGATAGAATCCGCAGGTTAGGCTTGGAAGTGTCTGCTACCAAGACGGAAGCCTTACTCTTTCACGGAGCTCGTAGGGGTTCTCCACGAAGTGCAGTAATAACTCTAAGAGATGCGGTTGTGAATCTGAAGACCCAGATAAACTACCTGGATCTAATACTTGACGGCCGGTGGAACTTCCGGGCTCACTTCGCTCAGCTGACTCCCTGCGTCATCAATGCAGCAGCGGTTTTAGGACGTATGCTACCAAACGTAGGAGGACCAGGATCACCTTGCAGATAACTGTATGCCAGAATAATCGCCAGAATGATACAGTATGGTGCACATAACGAATAAAACTCTGCTAAGGCGGGTCCAGAGGGTTTTTGCGATGAGAGCTATACGGGGGTACCGTACAGTGTCATGGACGGCAGCAACGCTCCTGGCAGGTGATCCCCCATGGGAGCTCAGGGTGGAAGTTCTCACGGCTACTAACTAGTGCAGAGTAGCCGCGAGAACCAGACGGGAATTACCAGATGCTAACGAGATTCCTTATCTCGTCAGTATCAGGTTTCTAGCTAACAGAGCCTTGACCCAAAGATGGAAGGAGGATCTCCTGTCCCCAGTCCAAAAAACGTCCATCAACGTCCCACTGCTGGGAACAGGCCTCCTCAAATAAGAAAGGGTTTTTTGAGCAAGGACCCACCATGCTGCTCCACTGCGGATTGGCAGGCATGGTGTACTACACAAGTGTACTCTCTGTTCCTTCGCTCTCGTATTCCGACGTGACGGCAATCCGACGCGACCGGAGAGAGATCAGGCGCAGGACCGATGGCTTAACGTGCTCTCCAAAGCACGGAGGTGGATTACACCGCCAAATTTTGTCCAACTTCGGGCAAATATTGAAAAAATCTTAATATCGATTTCGAATTGACCCGACCCGGGACTCGAACCCAGGATGTCTATAGTCGAACATGCTATCCACAAGAACAATGAGGCAGTTCTGTGTGAATCTGTGCGTTTACTCCGAACAATCTAAGAAACCGCTGAACCGAACATTAGCAGGTAGCTGATATTTCAAGGCGTAGCTGAGGCTTGAATTCTATATACATATTCACTTATACAGTAATATACGATTTTAATATAAGGAACACATAGTAACGTCCTATTTAAGGATGAAAAATGTTCAGAAATCATTTGTCAGGTTGAGCTTACGCATTCTTAACAAGTATTGTAATCCGTTTTGATTTTGACTTTATATGGTTTTAAAAATATATCAAAAACATTTTTATATAATGTTGTAGTTTACTGTAGTTTTTAGGGTATACAGCAAATGTGTGTTTCCCAAATAAGTAAATAAAAATAACCCTTAGACGGCCCCTGTCAACTACCGGTTGACAAAGCCAATATAACTTCTTACATACTAAATTAGACATTTTCGATCCCAAAGTTTTCGTCGCCAAGTTCTTGTATTGTGGCGTAAATTACCATAGATTTTTTCTCCCTCTTTCAGATCGTCAATTTACATTTTAACTGTTTTTCTTAGTTTATAATTAATTTAATCTAGATTATGTAATTACTGTATAAGCCTATTAGTGACGTTTATGTTATGCAATCCTGTTTCTTGTTACCCTCTTTCTGTATCTAAATTTGAACATAAATGTTGTTGGTAAACAAAATATCTAATAAATAAAAAAAAATAAAGCTGAATTGAAGTATATTGTTCGGGGCAACTACTGGTTGACATGATACGATATTTCTGTTTCAACAGAAATATAAGCATCTCTTTCTTTTTAAGTCATTATGTGTATTATCTATTTCGCTACTCGGTAACTGTCGTAAGAAAATATGCATATAGATAACACCAGACTATAAAAAACCAAAAAAAATTTACAAAGTGACCGTTATTAGCAGTGCGAGAGTCGCGCCGTGGGTCATTAAAATTTGTGGTATTTTATTTACTGTGAGTATTTATTAGAGAGTAGTTGTATTTTTGATTATATATGAAAAATAATAACAACTCTTGATAATAGATTTAATTTATAAAATATGAGTCTATAAATACAAGACGGACGTTTTTACTATCTTTAAGTTAAGCATAATATGACGCTATACCAGAGTATTAATTTAATAAACAAAAGGTAACATTGTATAGTTTAACTATTAGCATACACTTTAGCGTCTTTCGATCCGCGAGGCAACCGACGCGAAAAGTCCGTGCGGGACGGGGCAAGCAACGGTTATGTACGTTAAAAGGACAAATTACGGGGCCAATAAAACGACGGCTAATAAAATCTAAGGGAATACAAATAATTATCGGTTTCATCTCGATAGACTCAACTTTCCGGATCGGTGTTAGATTTGTTATCAATGACAATTCAAAAGTTCTTTTTGAGTCTACTTGAGGAAAGAGCTTTTTGATTTTAATCAAAAAAGGACTCCGGAATTACGTGGGCATTATCGCGGTAAATAGCTAGTGATACAATAGAATAGAGCGGTCCATCAATATATGATATAAGTATAAACAATAAAGTCTAGAACTTACGTCAATAACTTCGTCCAATTCACTCAACAAATGAAAGGCTCTGTGCAATTCAATTAGGTAGGCTTTTCTTAAGGCTTTAAAAGGGCAAAACACTCTCCATTTTCTCATTCTGATGTGTATTTATTTTAGTATCTTATTGACTTATTGAAGATATCGAAGTGTATTTATATAATTAATTAAAACAATAAAATAGAAATGTAATGTTAGTCTTAACTGTCCATTAATGAGGGACTTAATATAGTTTAGTTTTGTATTACAGCTTATCAAATTAATATGTTTACGTTGTATTTACAACAATTGACATTGAATGAATCTAGATAAATGTAAGTTATTTTATATAAAATTTGTATAAATACTATACTATAATTAAAACGAATATATGAAGGTATAAATTGTAATTAAACGGATACAACAGAGGCTTCTTTAAATGCCAATTTCCTGGTTCCCGGAAGTTCCTGAAATAATTAATTTTGATATATTTATTTTTAAACTAAAATCTATTGTAATTAATTTTTCAGTTAGACGTCCCGGGTTCGATCCCCGATAGGATGAATTAAGGAAATTACATTTTCGAATATGTCTAAGCAGGTGGGATGCTTCGGCCGTGGCTAGTCACCACTCTACCAGCAAAAATGTAGGACCAAGCAAAGAGATTTGTGTTCCGGTGTGATGCTGTGTAGAAACCATAAGAAGTATTGCCTCTTACTAAATTAACGCGCTAATATCTTAAACTGTATCATCACTTACTATTACGGACGAGAGCAAGGAGCCGAGCGTTAATTCTAATTGGTCAACCGCCGGTGATACCCCTCCCTTCACCTTCTTCAGCCATCGCGTTCACCCTATCTCCCGCTCGGCGTGGCCGCATGTGCGTACCGGGTGGAAGAATTGAATAAAAGAGCCATATAACTACTAATCCACTTATATCTACCTAAAACTCCCGATCGGAGTGAAACCTACAACTAAGCGCGACTAGTGAATATTGAAGAACATTGAATCTGGAACCGAAGCCCGAAGCATCAAGAAACGAACACCTAAACCCACAAATAACGAAGATCGAAGCCCTAAGAACTCCATACAGTCCATTGAATCCGCAGAGATTTATCTGAACCTGAATCCCTCTCTAACACTTACCATCAGGTGTGATCAGACTTAAGGGCTAATCGGTCCTCAATAAAAAAGACATACAGAGGTACTCTATCATAACATTAGCATAAATAGATAAGCACAGAACGAAAATTGTACAAAATTATGTTCCAATTGAATATTATTATCTGGATTAAAAATATAGAATAGTAGCTCTTCATCGCTGTGTCACCCGCGTAGTTTCCGAATGTAGTATATTCTGTGACCTGACCTGTGTTTAAGACATTTTCTAATGAATAAATTAATTGTCGTTTTTCAATATTTTTTCTATTTCACTCCCTCTCTGTCGTTTTATATATTTGAAGTTATATTAACTGTTCCCGTAGTAACCTGTGTCCATCGTTTCGGATCCTGTGGAGAAATGTCAATGTAAACTATTCTTGAATCCACCTTAACACTTAAAATACATCCAACCGATTAGAAAGAGTTAAATAGCATGAAAAAATGCAGAAGTATTATGTATGCACAGCATAAATACCTGTATTTATTCTATCCTTTTAAAACGTGAAATAGTTCTCACAAACAACATAAATACAGTTCAAATTAATGCAAAAGAGCTGCAAATAAAACGTGATTGCAAAAGCTAATCAGAGCTAAGTTTTAATGTGACATTTCACGAGAACAGAATATTTCAATGTGCCAGTAAAATACTAGCTGTTTGTGTCAAACACAGAAGTTTCAATCACTGTAGCAGACAGCTTGCTCCACTATATCCTCGCTTTGTAAGCTATGAATCTGGATTAATTCTGCTTGCTTGTGAATGCTATTACCTATTTTTAAATTACTGCTATTACTTGACACTCCCGTTTATTATGGTTTGCTTTATCTTAAACTTTAATTTAAGTTTTTTACATCTACCGACGACTTTTATTACAGCAGAAAGATTGGCTGGTAGATAAAGCTTTAAGACCACCATTTTAACATTGTGCAATAAAGTTTATAAATAAATAATGGCCTAATGGTGAAATGCCTGGATTTTCGTTTAGAAAAATCGCTGGTTCGAGTCCTGAGCAGGCAAAAGTTTAAAAAAAAGAATCGTTCTTGATTGTTCTATGCAATCGAATAAAAACATGGTGAGGAAACCTGCACATTCTAGGACATATAAATCCTGACAACTTCCAGTGTAGCCGTGATGGATCTATGCTCTAAAACCCTATCTTCTACGAGGAAGGAGGCATATGCCCAGCTGTGAGGCGTTAATGGGCTTCTACTTACATTGTAACTGGGTTTTATATTGTAAATAGAGAGAGCGACATCTAGTAATATTGAATTACCTTATGCCCGATTATCAATCCCGGAAATGTTAAGTTTCAAGTAAATATCTATTCACGATAAAGATCAATTGAACTTTTCTCAAAATACTTAACATTATTTCTCTACGTGAATAATGAATAGAAAGCATACATATTAGTAATTGCAATACCCATCTAACGCTTTGAAACTAAATAGAAAAAAGTAGACCAATGAGGCAGTAAAGTCGCAAAGTTTATATTTGTTAATAAATATTTTGAGTGTAATAGTATATTTAAAGTAAAATAATATTTTAAATAAAGGATAAAGATCGTCGTTTGACTAAATCGTAATCTTAGCAACAAAGACATTCCCATAGGTGGAGTTCTAAACATTGTAATTGATGCCAATTTGCTACAGATTCGTTGTATTGTTTCATAATTGACTAGAATTACTTAAATTATATTAATTGTAACTATTCAAAACTAACAGGGAATGGTAATTTCTTAATAAATAAGATAATCAACGAATGTTGAATTTGGTGAATTTGGTGGAAAAAACTTTTAAGTTATTTGTGTTGGTTGTGTATTTCTCTACTTTAAAAGTTTTGTGTTATTAATATGTCATAATGATAATTGTGTTTTCTTTTGTTTTTATGTTTAATATTAATTTACATGGGTAGAAAAGAGTATCTATTAAATTTTTTGCCGGATTCCTCTGATTAGTAACTACATTCCGAAGTTTAAAGTTTATTGAGTTTACTGGAATTATAGAATCTTTTAGGTTAGTTAATGACTTTTATTATGAAACCCTATTGCATCATTCCTGACACGTGCATAAGAAAAGACAATAATGATTGCTCTTTTGAGTAAATTTTTCATATTCTAAGATGCGCTATATAGAAAGTCATTCATTCCCCGGTTTAATCTAAAGAGACCTTTATGTTTATATGTTGAGTGTGTCTATCTCACCACAATATCGCACAAACTGTCTCAAGTGGCAGTATTAATATGCAAATAAGGCTCGTTGTTCGTATATAACAGTTATTTTACCCAAGCCTATATCTAAGGGAAACCATTGATGGAAGCAATCTAACGCCTGCCAAAGTTTGAGTTTGAGAGCTGTGTGAAAACATATATAGTGCTATTTATATCAGGTACTAGGAATCCAGGGCAAGCTTCGTGTTGGGGTAATATTAATTTTCATTGTAAAGTTTGTATAATACTTCAGGTGATTTTTTTTGGTTTCCTATACAATACTTGCTTATCCGGTTTATTTAGTAACTAAACTGTTACTGTGTATTTCACTAAGTTTTTAATTATTTCCTTTCAGCTTATTAGATATACACTTACATGAATAATCTAATCAATATACAGATTTTACTTTACAACGATACTTAAATTTTTCGTTTATAATATCAGAGAAGAGGTTTATTTCTAATATTTTAATGTTTCAGAACTTCTATATACACAACAAGTGACACCCTGCCTGGTATTCCTTCTGCTCAGGATATCACGGAAAACGGCTGCAGGTCCAGCAGAACAAGTGCCTACGTCTGATAGTAGGAGCTCCGAGGTACGTCGGGAACGACGTTATCCATCGTGATACCAGGACTCCCACCGTGGAGGTGTTCGTCCGCCAGCTTGCGAGGAGTATGTTCCGCCTGGCGGATAACTCTCCGCATACCCATCTCCACGACATTGCCAGCCAGTACCAAATAACGGCAAACACTGGGCGTCGTCTGCCTCGTGAGCTCCTGCTGTCGTAGGTGATAGCGGCGAAGATGATGCGGTAGCAGCAACACTCGGAATTGACCAGGATAGACCCGCTAGCGTCGCCGGCGGGATCCAGCCCGTATAAAATACGGACAAAAAAGAGTACCGGGCATTTACTGACTGCCCGAGGAAAGATGCCCGGGCAATGAGGCCCTGCCTAGAGGCCCGTACCCCGCAGAATGCTGCGATGAACCCAACGACAACAATTGACACTCTGGAGTTCGACTCGGGGTACGTTATATTCTTTCAACATATAATAATTTTAAAGTATTTTACAGGTATTGAAACGGTGTTTAATAACGGAGAATATTTTGGTTTGATTATTGTCGCCACTTTTATAAAGTGTTAAAATGTAAAAAAGTAGTCACAATGGCATAACTACAGTAGTTGGACATATGGTATCATGGACATTTTTGTCGACATCAATACGTTCTATAATACTGTAGACATTTTTAAGTTTTATCATCGCTAGTTTCCGCAGTGCACGCAATGACAGATTTTTTGTGAATAATTATTCACACCTTGGGTTACATTAACACATATTAATTAGGGATCCCTATTTTTTTTCGAGAAAGTATTATATGTAACTCAGTGAAAATACAGCTTTCTAATGGTGAAAAAATTTTTCAAATCGGTCCCATAGATTTTATAAGATAAACAACAACATAAATGTTTCCTCTTCATAATATTATTTTAGATGGAGAAAAGTAACTAATTTTAGGTAAAGTAGAAATAAGTACAAATATTAGCATAAAACAAACTATATAAAATTATGACCTGTGGCTTATATTTCGTGTGTAAGTGTGGTTGTATTGTAATGAAAAACTTCTAAATCTGTTTTTATTTTAAAGAAACTGGCACACACTTGGCCTAAAAGTGTAATCGGACGAGTCAAACGGAGTTGTGAGGAAAATAAGGTAATGGAGATCGAAAGTGACAGAGTTACGTACCGTATTTATCATTGATTTGGTATTTCTACACAATTGTTCAAATATTTTATATTTTTATTACTTCTAACTCCTAGCCGCGATACCTATGACCGCCACTTCTTGAAATGAAACTTCTCGCATGAGTAAAACTTTTGACGGATGAAACCCGTCACGAAGATTTGCAGCAGTTGATGCTAATTCGTTTGAATGTTAGGTAGTTTTAATATTTACAAATAACATGTGGCATTATAATTTTCCACTCGTCGTTTAATAATTTAATATACAATTTTGTTTCAAAATTTAAAATTCAAAATAAAATTTTATTAAAAATTTCTAATATGGACAAAAACATGTGGCATTTTCATTTACAATTCGTTATTTGAGATTTTAATAAATCATTTGTTTTAATTTTCGACACCTTTAGTACATTAACATATCGTCCTTTAAAGTCTCGCAAATCAGCAGTCAAGCAAATTAAGATTTGTATTAATATAAATAAATAAAAATTTTAACAAAAAAAGAACCGCCTTCAAATCAAACTCTTACAAATATATTCTTACAAATAATAATATATAATTACAAATATGCTCTAAAAAGTAAAAAATAATTGCGTATTATTTTTTACAATTCTTCGTATTCTTATACGCGGAGTCGACGTCACCATTTTTTGTTAATCTTTTTATTTTATATTTTTAGTGAATCTGAAGTACACTAACAAATTTGAATATGTGTACACCTAAAAAACGTGTTGCTCACATGATGCAGCACCGATTAAATAAAACAACTTTACATAGTGAATTTTACATTTGTACCACCGCATCCGGAATCGAACCCGCAACCACATACGTTACTGGGTGATTGTTTTGCTACCCTGCTATCGACAGACTTTTAAATAGTAATGGAGCACGTCACTAATACGCAAAAGTTTTAGGTTTTCCTCCCCCCCCCCACCAGACTCTGCTACCACTGCTTCACACGTAATACACCTTATGATATTGTAATGCAGCAACAAACGTAAGGTCATTGCCATTTAATTAACATATTTTGCCATAAATCGCACTTTTACCGTTGAGGAGTTCCATTGATCATCATATTTAACTACGACAATCACTTGACCATACCGACATTACGGTAAATGACTCTAATATCCGGATAGTCTATAAAATATTCTGCCGAGTATCGTTAATTTGCTCCTAAGAATTGAAGAGATCCATCATTTTGTCATGGATTCCATAATCAAAACTGGATTTTAAAAAATGGGACCATACGACAAGCACCACCTTTCATATTAAAAAAATTATCAAGATCGGTTAACCCAGTCAAAAGTTATGAGGTAACACAAAAAAATACAGACGAATTGATAACCTCCTCCTTTTTTAGGAGTCGGTTAACAAGACTTAAGCATTAGTTTGGCAAAGAAATTTGGATGCAAGCACATTTTTTTAATTTTTGTGCATTTTGTGATGTTTAAAATCAATCGAAATTATTTATTTATTTCCACGATAAAAGGCTTCCTTTTACTTACAACAATAAAATTTTATATCAGGATAAATTAAATGATATACCTGATGCAAAATGTCATTATTTTCTACCCATTTTAATGACATTCGCTTAAATCTCAATCAGGATATCCATTCGATTGTAATTTAACGAATTGAATGGGGAAGACAAATCCGTCAGGTAGACCTTTTTTACCGGACGTTTTAATCTACCTGAATCTGTTATTCAACAACGTGATGTATTTATATGATTGATTTTTTTAAAGAACTGACATTTGTGTAAAAAAATAAATGAATGTGTCATATAGATGAACAGCAATCAGATTGTCTCAAAGGGCATGGCTGTCCATGGAGGATTGTTGATGCTAAATATTTGACAGATTTAAAAGAAAGAATGTATGGGTTAAGAATGAATGAATTACTCATCAAATGTTTACTCTACGCTGATGATCAAGTAATACTTGCGTCATCCGCTAATGAGCTACAGGAGATGGTATGAATGAAGCTTTGAAAGGGAAAGGAATGAAAGTGAATGTAAACAAAATGAAAGTTATGCTTTTTGAACGAGATAAATCTATGATGAATGGCAATATTTTGATAGATGGGGAACAAGTGGAAGAGGTGAAAGAATTTGTATACTTGGGATCTAAATTTACAAAAGATGGAACATGTGACAGTGATATCGAAAGGAGAGTGAATGCAGGGAATATGGTAAATGGTGCTTTGCACGCCTTTATGAATAGCCAGATGGTGTCTCAAAGAGCTAGACTGCCTGTGCATGCTGGAGTGTTGATGCCAACACTTATGTATGGTCGAGAAAGTTGGGTATAGCAGAAGAAGCACAAAGGTAAAATAAATGCGGTAGAGATAAGAGAATTGAGAAGTAAAAAATATAAGAGAACGTTGTGGTATAAAAGAAGACGTAGTGACTAAAATTGAAAAAGGTATGCGTAGATGGTTTGGGCACATAAAGAGAATGAATGAAAGGAGACTGACAGAAATGATTAATGAATCAAGCCCAAATGGAAACGTCGGAAGGGGAAGATCAAGGCGAACGTCCCAGGATCAAACCCAGGATATTTTAAATAAGGGCCAGGTCAATATTACTCTAAACCGGTGAACTTGTATGAAAGGTTTAATGAGAATGAAAGAAACGAAGGAGATATGGAAGGATCGTGGTAAGTGGAATGACGTGGTCTCTGCCTACCCCTATGGGAATGATGCTCGATGTTTGTATGTATTAACGAAATCCCAATAAAAATAACTAATAATATCAAATTCGAGGCATACATATTCGAGTTTGGTGATGCAGTTCAATATCTATTACCTCCATCCGAAATTCGATTACACCACTAGATGAATCAAAGAACTTATTACGCTAAATATTAATATTATTGTGTACAGAAACTATTACCCGTTACGAGAAGTATTCACGTACAAACAGCAGTGTCTATAATGCAGCCACAACCCAAGTTTTATTATCCGTTTAGTAATATTTTTCAAATGATTCCCATAGAAATATTTTAAGATCAAGAATATATAAAGA
This sequence comes from Elymnias hypermnestra, assembly GCA_015832385.1. Classification (NCBI taxonomy): domain Eukaryota; kingdom Metazoa; phylum Arthropoda; class Insecta; order Lepidoptera; family Nymphalidae; genus Elymnias; species Elymnias hypermnestra. The sequence continues at coordinate 329,744 of JACTOM010000867.1, forward strand.
AGCAACAATTTAATGTTACTGTATATAATCCACAATTATTTTATGTTTACTTTATGAATGTCAGGCGATATTAAAATCAAAATATTCTCAAGTAGGCTCAAAAAGAACTATTGAATCGACAGTGTCTGTCCGTTGGTAAAAAATTTACCTTTGGTTCGGTGAGTTGATTTTGCTTAGAAGATACCGGCAAGAAACTCAACGGTTATTGTTTTAATGATAGTTTTGTATGTTACAATGTGTAATATATTCCTTCTGTGAGCAACTGGAATCAAGTTCAAATATTTCTATCGCTTAAATAATCTTAAACATTATCTTTTGTTAAAGGCATATTAAAATTATGTGGAGACAAAGCTAAAACTGATGGAGTTATCTTATTAAAATATGGAATTACAAGTTTTTATTTCTTGTATTAAAATTGTGTATTTTAATTTTCTTACAGTATAAGGAAATATTATTACGTATGTATAAGATATTATTCAATATATACTGCGATGGCTCTGTGAGAATTGATGTTTCTTTGAATTTCTCTTTTAGAGAAGCACGAGATCCTATTGATATATGACAAGTTTTACTCTTTTTTGTAATATAAAGATAGTTTCAATGTCCGCCGCCTTACACCATAACAGTATGCCATAAGACATAATGCTATGAAAATGCACCATTATAATTATGGTTTTGTAGGTTAGAATGTATTGCTTCTGTGTGCAACTTGAATCAAGTCCAAACATTTTTATCGCTTAATTAATCTTCAACATTATAATATGCCTTTCGTAATAGGATGTTTTTGACATATTGCTTAAAGTCATGGAGAGGTAATTACCAGTTATGGTTTCTACACAACATCGTACCGAAACGCATTTTTTATTTTTGGCGTGTGTCTTTACTGGATGGTGAAAAGTTACGACCGAAGCCTTCCATCAGTTAAACTTTAAGTAAAGTTAAACTTCCTGAAAAATCTAGTTCAGGACCTCAGCGACGACGTCTAACTTTGCTGCTTTAATGATAAAACCCCTCATGAAAAATACTATCAACTAATTCTATTTTATTAGTATTGTTTTATAATTTATATGTTTATAATAAGATGTATCATTTAATCATTTCCTCTGATCTTTTCTGTCCGTCTAGCGAGAGATCTACGTTATTATTGATGTTAAGAGTGAAATATATTCGAAGGTAAACCTTGTGGAAGTTGGTACTTGACATTTCGTGTTTTATTAAGCCAACATTTTACTATCAAATATAAGTTTCCTTCATATATTTTATGAATATAATCATTTTTACGCCCAGTTTACCTCAGGGCCCAGTTTCAGGTGCCTCAACATTAAGCACGCAAAACCACGATTCATAAAATTGAGTGACTGCTTCAGTTGAACGCTTGAGATGTGAAGATAAATTCCCCTCTTAATAAATAATTGAAAGTTATGGCTGAGACCCTTTTTGAATAATTTTATTAGGGTCCGTGAATAAATGTGGTGTATTCCACGCTGTTTAATTCCTGGTTCTCTTAATTAAGAATTATTTTCAACAAAATGGAAATTATCTGCAAGCTTAAAAACCACAGCTGCCAGTTTCCTATAAACAAGGTTATAGGTCAATGAAAAAAATATTCGTTTTCAAAAAGAATCTGAAATAAAGCTTTAAAGTTTTTCTGATAAAAGTAAATTACAGCTTTTGAAAACATATATGTATATGTCGGAGTGAGCATAGGTTTCCGCCGACGTCACCATTAGTGGGTTCCATGATCCAATCTCCAAACTATGGGCGTGGGTGGGTAATGTTGGTGCAATCAAACACTTTATCAATTAACTTAGATTATAATGTTCAGTCACTCAATGTTCCCGTTATCAATTTACGCAAACATTACATTTACACATTAACGCGCGACAGTTTTAATAGTCGATCGCTATGGCGGACCTACTATTCGCGAACTGTCGAGAACGCTGCCGGTCTGTGACTCATTGACTCTGTTCAGCGCCGATAGAGGGCGCCGGCGTTTCAGAAAATATTTGATTCCGACTTATGATTGTTGTTCTACTTACTTAAAATATCTTCTGTTACATAGACCTTTTTCTAAAAGGATGGGCCGATTTTGTATATGTTTTTTGCGTATTTTCAACAATGGTTACGATCCTTTAAATAACGGATTTGCTTATATTTCCATGAGATCGTGAACTTTGCGGGTGGTACCCTCAACAGCAGCTAGCTATATTTAATATACAAAATTCTCGTGTCACGGTGTTAGAAGTTCAACTCTTCCGAAACAGCTCGACTGATTTTCGTGAATCTGAGCGTGCATATTGACTAGGGTGGAAAATCGGACAACATCTATTTTTCTTCCCCCAATTGGTAAAGGTGGTTCACCCCAAAAACTTTTTTCTTATTTTTTGAAAACTTTTTTGGTTATTTTTTATGGTGTGGAGTTAAAAAATACATACAGCCCTAAATTTTCACCTTTCTATAACTCTATTTTTTAATAGCCATGATAGTTATTATATAAAACAACGTTTGCTAGTACAATATATAAAAAAATCCTTGTCACAGTGTTTGATAGCATCATACTCTGAGCCACTCAACTGATTTTGAAGTTTATATTCAGTTTTCTGCCCTCTGATATATTGACATATAACCATATATTTTTTTTAGACTCAAAGACCGTTAAATATAATAACAATTTAGTTACACAAGCATCAAATAAATGGCGCTGCAGATTCTGCTATCTCATCACCTAGATCTGTTAGACAATTCAACAGATTTTTATTTAATTTTCAGCAATAAATAGACTAACTCAAGAATACGCTTTATTTATAAGTATAATACATACATAATATAATACAGAAAAGCGTAAAATTTAAAAGATTTGTGATGAAATGTCGTAACAAACATATTTTTGTGCGCCTAAATCACAAACGCTGGCTAAACCTCACTAAATAGATCAAATTAATGTGCTACGTAATAGTATATCTTAAAAAGATCTATAAAATTCCGTGGTAGTATATATTTATCTCAAAAGGATAACCATCACAGTAGCCATCTTTTACATGTTACGAAAAAATATGCATTTACTAAGCTATTTTATACAATACAGTATTATTCCTTATCCAATTAAATACATTACATACATTGTATATTACATGTAGAATAAAACTGCCATGAAAAATGGTTTTAGTACATTGTATATCTTAGAAGATATGCTAGACTCAAATGGATCTCGCTGTACTTTAAAACCCTGTATGACGACGAAGTTTATCTAGTATATTAATAAAACATTGTTAACGATGCAAAGCAAAAACATTGTAAAGTAAGTAAAAGAAATATTTATCATCAATTTAAGTAGGAGCCAAAAAAGGCACGGAACTTCGGGGAAATCGTTAATTTTACAAAGTCCTTACTGCATTCAATACACAAGGCGGGAAAGTTGTATTTAACTTTGTCGAAGGATTCTTATCTAAGAAAGCTCTCCCTAGAGATAGAAAAGCCTAGTCATTTGAACAATTTTTAAAGGAAAACAACTTGCAAAACTACCAGATGACGGCCTCGTTGGAGCATTGATTACAGTACTTATTTCGTGGCTCGAAGTTCAAAGTTCGATTTCAGTCAGGGGCAATTTAGGAACTTGCATTACTTATTTCACACATGGAAAAAATACGTTTATAATAAGCTGTGTGGAAACCATAAGAGGTAAATTACTATATGTAAATGAATATATACGATGGAGCGAATGTGTGTGCAGGTGCTTATCTCATCGTTATCATAATTCAACCTCCAAACTGTGAGCGTCGTTGGGTTATATTGATGCAATCAAACATTTTATTATTTAATTCAGATTGTAATGTCTAATAGCTGAATGTTTCCGATATCAAATTAAACTAACACATTAACAGTAATAGCTAAGAACGCGCGACAGTTTCAAGTCGACCGCTTTCGGCGACCGTTACTCGAGAACTGTCGAGAACGCCGCCGGCCTGTGACTCAAGCCTCTGTTCAATGCCGATAGATGGCGCTGGCGGAAACTACTGGACACCACATATAAATATACATATGTAAATAATATTTTGTTATACGAGAAACAGCGATATATTCAATAACAAACTTGTTGTTGTTATTGTTGAAGATATTTTAAAAATTTGAAAATGTTTTGACTTAATATCAGCTTCATCAGCACACAAAATTTTAATAATAGACATTATATCCTACAAAACCAAAATTATAAGAGTAACCGCTGAGTTTTTTGCCGGTTTCTTTTCAGACACAAAATAATAACTTTCTGAACCGGTAGAAGTGTTACCTACGGATATACTATAGAGGATTCAAAAGTGCTTTGTGAACTTACTTGAATAAAGAATATTTTTATTTTGGATAACGATCACTAAACAAAATTAAATTAGAATTTGAAGAAGAAATATTTAGCGATGCTGAAAAGCAAACACTTAATAACCCATGAATACAAAACTTTTAATTAAAACAAAAGAATAATGTTTTTAGAGGTATCGTTTTACATTAATATTTCGTTCCTAAGCAGATTTTAACGGTATTATTCTAAGGTTATGTTCAACAATATTTTGCATATCACTACGTATTTCTTTTCTAGTCGATATATCGGGAGACCGAACTAGTATGAATTGAAAAAGATGGTATGTTTGAAACATAAAACTGTGAAGGGATACCAATATAATGGCTATACGTGCGACTTGCACAAACAAGCTTGTAACAGAAATAACCGATTGCAAGCACTCTCACTTCACCGCACTCCAAGCCTTGTTAGCATTCATGCACGCTTCGACTTACTCGAACCTGTCAACCCCTTCTCCTAAACCCACCCTATTATACCCTCCACGTTTGTTTCTATCCATTATTTATATGGGCTATGTTTATCAGTTTTCTTCGATAAAAGTCCAGTTTATGGTTATACACGAGTAAAGCTTTGTAAATAGAAATATCAATAGCTTGAGGTTAGATTATTTAAAAAGAAAATTGTAACGAATTAGAGATAAATTGTAGATAAATGCGATGTAGATATGGGACCACCGCTCACCGGCTAATATTCGAGTTTAGCCCAACGGTGGTATTCAGCGGTGAATAACAATACTCATAAATATAATTCTATTAATCCTGATTCATACACACTATTTAACATTAAACTCAATACGTTAATGTTTTTGTTATCGAACGACTAATAACACTTAATATCAAAATTACAATTATTGTACTCTACGAACAAGCTCCGCCAGTCTGCCTACCTGACGTTGTCTAAACTTAGTCAATACAAAATAAAATGTTAAAATTTTTTATACATTCTATTAAAGCAGTTAATCAAATATTTGATCACAGTACATTTATTATTTAGTTAAGATCTTGCTGAATCACCTTTGTGGTACTTGTATCGACGATTATGATAAATAAATTATAATGGTCAATTAAAATAATTTCCGATCGTATGACGGAAGTGGCGAAAACGTAGTCGAAAACTATGTCAAAAAGGTGTTTTATTAAAGTCGTTCGTCTTTAAATAAACACCGAATCACAGATATTGTATCTATAGGTGATAGACAGTATATGTGTTATTTTTATGTGATAAAATATGAAACATGTTCAACATTTATGGGCAGATGAACTAAATATAATGTATAATTTGAGATAATAAGAGTAAAGAATAATAATTTACCTATCTACCTTGGTGCTTTTTGTGGAATATGTGCCACTAACACTGTATTCTGAAAGACTGAACCGAAATAGAACGCCAAAAATTTATGAGGTATTATGTCCCATCAGTATGCAGCAGTATATTCCTGCTTGTATATAGTAAAGCTTGATTTCCAACCAGGTAATTACTTTTCAAACCTGTCCATTCTGGATTGAAGGAAAGTTTCGAATGAGGCTAGTTATCATCCTAACAAAGGTACCATCCTGACAAAGACGTGCTTCTAAGCAAAAATAAGAGGCAAATTAGGTCTAATGGTAGGCAAAACATTGTGGTCGCATGAGGGGGGTGAGGATCAGCACCTACAAAATAGCCCATTAGACACTCCACAGCTAAGCAGTAGAAGATAATGACAGTAAAACTACATAGAGAGAATGGGGGCATGAAGCGCTCTGGTGACATATATCGTCGTCATCGTCTCAACCGAGTGAGGTCCACTGCTGGACAAAGTTCACTCTTAACGTTTTCCACTAGGCCTGATCTTGTGCCGCTTGTATACAGCAGCTGCCGGAAACCCGTCTGATGCCATCGGTCCATCTGGTGGGGATCTGCTGACGCTGCGTTTTCCGCTGCGAGGCCGCTATTCTAGCACCTTCGGGCCCCAACGTCCATCTGCGCACTATGTGCCCTGCCTATTGCCACTTCAGATTTGCAATTCGGCAGGCTAGTGATTTTAGGTCTCCTACGGATATCCTCATTTCTGATTTGATCACGTAGACAAATCCCGAGCATGGCCCTCTCCATTACCCGCTGAGTGATTTTGTCTTCTTACGAGGCCAATAGTCGGCAGCGATGTCTCGGAACCATGAATCGCTGGTAATACGCACTGTTCGAAGACCTTAGCTTTCAGGCACTGAATTGTGGATGAAAAAATGTCGGAAAGCTGCCCATCTAAGTTGGATTCGCCGGTGAACCTCTTTTAAATGTTGGACCAACCCAATTGGATCGGTGACATATATGGTGAAATGGTATAGGGAAGAAATAAGGTTCCTTAGCCGGCCGATTTGGACAAGGTGTGGTGATGGCTATTTGCCTATCAGACGTTAGAGAAAATGGAATTATATCTACTCAGATGCACAAGCACGGGAAGCGTTTATATGACATATATGTTAAAACGGTATCGGTAAGACCCTAACAAAAGACCATAAGAACATGTTAAGGTTTATCTTTACATTATTTTTTTATAACGTACAAATTCTATCAAAGAAAAGCAAAGCCATAAAAGTAAGTTATATAATTTGAAATTTCCCAATAAATTTACTTTAATAACAATCGCAAGGTTATTCATTCAATGAGTGTTCGATTAATCCAGTACATCAAAACTTCGCCAAACCATTCGCAAGGGCCCTATTCATCTATTATTCCACACGCATTGTTTGCACTCGTGTACGCTTGTCAAGTTACTTGAACTTACCCCGCCTTTGCTGAAAACTTCTCATTTAACCTTTCAGATATTGCCTCTGTTATTCCATTATAAAATTATGTTATTCTTACAGGAAGGGTCGATATAGGCTTGACAAGCATTTTACTAAAAAATAGTGTTGTGCATTGCTTGGTAATAAAGACGCACAGCAAATTGCTGAGCTGAACTCCTTTTTACTTTGTGCGTCTTCCTTACTATTACTTATTTTATTTATAAACCAAATAAAAGTTTACATTCTTTTTTTATGTATTTGCTTTGATTTCAATAATCCGAGTCGAATATCCGAGTCCGAAATTTTCCTTTCAAAATTCTTCTAACAAAGGTAAATATAGTTCACATAATATAATATTTGTAACTTGTGATTAAGATTTGACAAGTAAATGTGTTGAAAATTTAAAATATTTTTGACTGACATAAAAAAGAAAATCCAATAATGTATAAGGATTTCTGATAAAACTTGCTTTCACCGCATATAATATAGACCCTAAAAATAAATTTATAATAAATTCTAAGCTACAGGAAGGTAAATAATTTAATGGTTTCATTTAGGAAACATACTCGTGCAAAGTTAAATTTGTATATCAAACTCACAAAATATGATTTGGAGATGTCGTTTAATAAATATAAAGGCTTTATAAAAAGAAAGCTAATATAAAATTCATACTTTGAAGAATTACATAGACGTTAAAGTAGAAATGAATCTATTGCTCTAACTTAAATAAAATAAATACCTGTTGGGCTTTGTAGTGTTCGAAGAAAGTGTCGTAACTTTTTAAGATGTTTTTTAACATCTTCTATCACTGCTTTTATTTTTTAATTGAATTCGTACATAAAATGAAAGGTAACCCATATCAAAAGAAAGCCCCTATATATATTAGTATAGTAAATAAGTATTATGCCTATAATGTAAGACAATTATATCCCCACTCTATAATATTTATGTAATAGGAAAATTATCATCATTTGATCATTGGAAATATTATTAGGAAATAACTATGTTATATGATTTAAAAGTACTGCAAATGCCTACACAATTAAATATTTTTTAGTTTCATTTATACTCACTGTACCTGTTTATCAGGGTTTTAAATTAATCACATTATTCAAGTAGGCTTAAAAACTTAAAAGCTTTGTTAGTTAGCATAGTTTGTCTATTGGTACCAATACTACTACCGGTTCGGACACTTGATCCCACCGAGAAGAAACCGACAAGAAACAACTGTTACTCCTTTAAATATTGTTTTGTACGTAAAAATGTATTTAGCTTGTATGTGCAACTGGAATCAAGGCCAAACATCTTTGTTACTTAAATAATCTTCAATATACTTTTTGTAAAAGGATGATTTTGATATATTTATAAATATTATACAGAAGCAAATCCAAAACTGATAGCGTTATCGTATTAAATTTACATAGGACTAAGACCTAGTTCTGTTAAAATGATTTACGTCATATAAGATATTGTTCTTGGGTTCTCAGGTATTCCAATGGTATAACCAGACACGAGTAATTGAAATTCAGGTGGCGTGGCACCGCAACATGTACACGTGACACTGCTTGTATTAAACCTAAACAATATATTTTTATTTATGTCCTTAGTCGTGTAGTTACCTTGATTAATCAGGTCTATATTTAAGTACTACATGTTTTTAATGTCAAATGCTTTAACGAATTTTGTGTTTATTTTAATAAGTCTTTCTTTTGATTTGGATTCCAGCACTTTCGGGCCCCAACGTTTATCGGTCCTTCGGTGTGTTAGAGTTATATTATTATTTGAGATTTTTAATTAACTATTGAGGAATAAGCAGTGTTTATTGGATCGTTTTATTAACTATTATCGGTGTAATGTTTTATATGATGATGCATTGACTTATTTTTAAATGGTTGCACCAATTGGTGGCATACACTCTCATTGGTGTTTAAACATAATGCCTTATTTGTGAAAAGATATAAAACATTAATTATCGTAGAAGTTACTGCAGTTTTAATCGATGTCAGCTACCACTTTTGGGTTTTAAGTTAATTGTGTAAGTAAATTCGGCTGCTCTGCGATACAAAGTTAAATGTATATTTCTGTATTTTAAAAATTTTGTCTTCTTAATGTATCATAATGATAATTGTGTTTTATTTATATTCATATTCATGATGCAATTGTATTTCTTTGTTAATAATAACATAAATAGAAAAGAGTAACTATTGAGTTTCTTGCCGGATTTTTCTCAATAGTAAATATTTTCCGAACCGGTGGTAGAGTCATTGACGAACATTGGAAGAGAATATAAATTAATTTTGAGGGAATTATATTATTCGGTTCTCCTTTCAGGTGCAACCACCCATTGCCAGGCCAAAAGCTTTTTTAAAGAAATGTCATCTTACTTAGTTGATATCACCCGTGATCCTAAGGCCGGGTGGTACTTCGAACAGCGCATGAGTATCGCTGTCCAAAGAGGTAATCCTGCCATCCTTATGGGCACTCATCCATTTGCTTCTGATGGCGCATTTTACTTACTTTTATTTTTTCTGTGTTAATATTAAGATTCGTTATAATGTTAACAAGGTACATTTATATAGGGAGAGTGTAAGCTGGACTAGGAATTGAAAAAAATCAAATATTATGGTGATGACGATAATAATAAAAAAAATTCTGATGGAACCAATTACAAACATCAATGTTACAAAACATTGTAACTTTATATCAATACATAAAATATCAAATGTGAGTTTAAAACAACTCCAAGCTAACAGTTTGATGTGAATAATTGATATTCAGGGAGCGTGGAACCGTAAACCCGACCACGTGTGAAACTGTTGTACAGCAAACATACAATTGTTTTTTACATATAGATGTTACGATGAAATTACAGGATTATATTTAACTAGGAATTGCGTCTGCTTAAACTTAAAAGTGGGCCTTAAAGCACGGCGTCATCTATTTGATACTTATATAACAACCGATGAACCTCTGCTTTCTAAATCTCTAATATCCTCTAGGATATCCAGTTTATTGATATGATGTTAGTTGTCATATTAATTAGCATCAAATATACAATGCATGTGATGTATTGGTTTGGATAAGAAATGTAACAGTATTGTAAAAACTAGCTTTGTATATAACTCTTTTTTTTTCTAATATGTAAAAGATAAATTAATGACTGTGGGTATTTTTTTAAAAATAAATATATATAGTTGCGGATATTCTATGGTCCTAATTATTATATTCAATTTGACAGAACATTAATTTGATTTATCTCGTAAGGTTCAGTCAGAGTTTGTGAAATAAGCGCACAATTTTGTGATTGTTAGGACATCACATAAGAAATGTTTAAATTTATCGGCTTTTCTGTGTAATAATATGTATGTATTATACACATAAACCTTCCCCTTGAATCACTCTATCGATTGCTGAAAATTGTATTTAAATTAGTTAAATAGTTCAAAATACTATCCGCCATCTAATGAAAGCTCACGTAAAATAATCTCCGTACATTATATAAGTTATCTTTCTACATTACACGTCTGTTGGGGCTTTAATTTGATCAGTAACACTTTTGTTAATAAAGAACCCCTGAAAAGACTAAAATTATAAGATGAAATATAACTACCATGTCTACACTTAAACACGCACACTTTTTCACTACTTTATTAGAAAAATCAAATCATTTGCAATGTGGATAGGTAAGACTACCAATCTTATTAATCTCTATTGTCTATCTTTGCCAAAACGAAAATATTTGTGGAGGAAACTATTGTGAAAATCTTAAGTGCTTTAACTGTCCAGCCATTAGGAGTCAGTTTTCTCGACAATCAAAAAGTTTTTGCAAGCGTATTTTGTATTTCAATGAACTCCGAAGTCTGGTACTTAAAAGTTGTTAAACGATTTAACATCAGACCTCTATGCTTTGGGTGAATAATCCCATTGTCCAAAATTTTACTGAAAGACACAGCAGAATACTACACTACTAAATATTTTCTTGTGTATAATTGTTAACATTATTCTATAACCGGGATTCATATATTCTTTCTTTTTCTGTATGTTGTTAAACCCTAAAACGTCTCCATAACTTTAAAATATATCTAATTTTCTTAGAAAGTAATCGAAACTATGGTCTTAACATGCCAAGAAGTCCTCTTTATAAAGTAAATTACTTCCTAAAATAGTTTCAAGTACAAGCTACGAGTTTGTAGAATTCGCTTTCCTTGAGTATAAAAAAGGGGATTTCCTATATTACCCATTGTCAAGAAGGCTGTAAAAAATTATTATCTATAGCAACATTACATCACTTAATTTATTTCGTTTCTAAGTCTATTATACTGTGTTTATAAGTATATTCATGAGCCACAAACCATAATAACAAGCTCTAAGTAAATATCATGTTGCCACGGGAATTCTGCTATTTAATTGGTAACCCGTTTATCGAGGAAGGTATATAAGATATAATAAGCCAATATAAGCGATAGTAGCGGTATACTAATGAGAAATGCTTCAAAATCAGCTTTTTTTTAAAGCTGTCAAAGTTTTCGATGCGCGTAAATGGTTAAAGTTTCGCAAAAATTATGTACGATAAAATTCTTTCGCTATAAAAGTTCTAAAAAAATGTCCTGGACAGCCTATGTCTATTTTATAAGGTTGGCTCGCTATAAACGTTTTTAGGATATGATATGATATGATATGATATGCAAATTTGTTCCTTCTTTGTCACTCTTGCAGCAGGAATTACTGAGTGACAAAGTAAGAAATAGTGTGATAAGAGAACGTTGTGCTAAAAAAGAAGATGTAGAGAAAAGAAAAAAGAAGAAAGGTATGCTTAGATGGTTCGGGCATGTAGAGAGAATGAATAAAAAAAGACGGACAAAAAGGATTTATGAGTCAAGAGTGAAAGGGAATTTTTAAGACCAAGGCGAACGTTCCTGGACCAAATCCAGGACATTTTAATTAAGACGAACTTGTATGAAAGGTTTAATGAGAATGAAAGAAGCGAAGGAGATATGCAAGGATCGTGGCAAATGGGAGGACGTGGTCTCTGCCTACCCCAATCGGAAGGACGCGTGATGTTATGTATGTATGTATTCAGAAACTTCAAAGGGAATGTTTAAACTTTAAACAAATTTTGTAAATATAGCTATAACGAAAGTTTATCAGAAGTTTAAACTAATAAAAACGATATTAATATTACCAATACATTTTCTAGGTCCTGCACCAAAAGGCAAATAATTAAATTTAGTTACACCATTGTTGTTTAAGAAACGATTGAGATTGAAAACCGTTGGGTTATTATAATATTTTTCATCTCTGTGTATTGCTTCTACTGGAACGTTTACTATCACACCCTTATCCATAAGTATTTTTTTCCCAGGTAATGTATAACTTTTAACGCATTTTCTTGTTATATCTGAATGTGCTGGATAAAGTCTTAGTACCTCTTTAACAACCATTTCTAAATAATCATCGTTTGCCGAATTTTGTGCACATATTCTTGCCTTATCTTGGACATCAGGATTTCTTGCTAATTTAAATAGCAATGCAGAATGAGGCGATGCTATGTATGTATATATGTAGATAGATTTAATTCCGCTACCAGGTTAACACTTGGAAATGTAATTGAGTATAGAGCAGGGATTAATTGAAGCAGAAATGTATCATGGGTGCAGAGAGAACCCGCGGTGCAAATTTACGCAGGCGCGTTTCATACCAACTCCACAGTATCGGACCTTCAACCATTAGGGACGCCCGTTTTGAACTACGAGCCTAATGTTTCCGATTGTATTTCGTAAAGTGACATTTCCGAACAAAAATATATATAAAGACATTAAAAAAAGTGAAGTGACCTCAACGTATGATTATTAAAACCTTGTTTTTTTATAGTGTTACATTAGTAAGTGTTGCTAAGTGTAAAAGTTAGTGGGACACAGAGTGATTAATTTGCTAAGTTGCGAAGTTGAAAACAGTTTTTGCGGTATGGAACGCTTTTACAAAGAACTTGAGTTGAATTATTTTATAGCAACGAGAAATTAAGCGGTAAGCATTATTTTTAAGAAATTAATTAGGTTATCGTAGATATGAGACCTTTAGCTTTCTTTTTTTATAAAAAAAAATATTAAGCTTTCGTATTATTAAAGAATAAGGAAACCGTTTAAAAAACCTCATTTTATTTATAATGTTAAGCGAGTCGTTTCAAAACTAATAAAACAATTGTTGTCCATTAAACACATGATAATTTATGAGACATTAATCAGGGCATCTTTAATTAACTTTATTATTATATTACAGCGGTGTTTTGTGTATGTCTGTGTTTGTGTGCGTTAAGCATTGATTCTATATTTTATTAATAATTATAATTTATAAACAAATATGTGAAATGATTAATAAAACAAAGGCGAAGAGTAAATATATACAATAAATAATGGACTAACGATTATTGTATATATAAGAGAAATAAACGTACAATAGTGTGTCTGTCTGTTTATTTTTAGTAATAGATTTAAAGCTTATTAAAATTATATTTTTATTTATTTATACAATTTATTGCACGTTTAAGATATACAACAAAATAAACTTAAATAGTACATATATAAAATCCATCTGCTGCGCACAGACTTCTCATTAGCTCATATTAGAGAAGGTATTTAAAGCATTGACCCACCACACTGCTCCACTGCGGATAGAATTTCTTTTTAAACGACTTCAGAAAAAAGGAGGAGGTTATCAATTCGTCTGTATTTTTTTTTAATGTTTGTTACCTCATATCTCCCGACTGGGTGGACCGATCTTGATGATTTTTTTAAAATGAAAGGTGGTGCTCGTCTGATAAATCCAGTTCTGATGATGGCATTCATGAGAAAACCGTATAAATGTTAAATTTGATTCAAGATCGATCGATTTCGATGATTCTTTTGTTATTGGAAAGGATATATTTCAAGGATTGTTTGATGATAGTTTGGTGAGGTTTTGATCATGGGATCCATGACAAAGTAACGGAACTCTTTATTTCTTAGGAGCAAATTAACGATACTCGACAGAATCTTTTATAAGATCTCCGGATATTTGAGTCACCTATCGTAACTTCGGTATGGTCCAGTAATTGGCATAGTTAAATATTTTTTATGTGCACACATATCGAGGCAAACTTGTTAGATTACTTCAGATTCACTAAAAATCAAAATTTTAACAAAAAAAGAACCGCCTTCAAAACAAACTGTTCCAAATATAATTTGTAACTACATATACAAGCTATAGGTGTGAGCGTCACCGGAGCTGCCAAGTAGACCTGCCGGATTCCTACCTTGGCTGACGCCGACTCTGAATATAAGAATACGAAGAACTCTAAAAAAGAATACTTAATATTTTTTACATTTTAGAGCATATTAATATATTTGGTACAGTTTGTTTTGAAGCCGGTTCTTTTTTTGTTAATTTTTTTTTATTTATTCATACACTTTAATGCCCGTTTAATTTTACATACAATAAAATAAACTTAAATAGTAATTGCCATATTTATATGAAATCCCTCTGCTGCGCACAGACCTCCTAGCTCACATTGAAAAAGGTATTTAGAGCATTAACCCACCACACTGCTCCACTGTAGGTAGGATTTCTTTTTAAGTTTATTTTATCACGTATTGTAATGTTAAAATTGCAGTAAATTGTACAAATAAATAAAAACATAAATAATGCTTTCAATATTTAACTAAAGTACACGCATAGACTCACTATTGTACTTTTATTTCTCTTATATACTCGTATGTAGGCGTTAGTCCGCTACATGATATATTTACTATTTCTCCTCCTATTTATTAACTTTGTCAACTTTAGGGTTGTAAAATATTTGTTTGTTATTTTAATTTAAAAAAATTGTGAGGGATTCAATTAACTATAATATTTTAAAAATAAATTAACTGATTTCCCTTTTTTTTTGTTCTACATTGTATTATATAATTATATAATATGTCACTATGTAATTATATAATACAATTGCCTCATTGGTCTAGTGATTAGCATGTTCGACTACAGACATGAGGTCCTGGGTTCGAGTCCCGGGTCGGGCCAATTCAATAATGGATATTGAGTTTTCTATTAAGATTTTCTTAATATTAGCCCGAAGTAGGGCAGTTGGCGGTGTGATCCACAACCGTGCCTCGGAGAGCAAGTTAAGCCGTCGGTCCTGCACCCGATCTCTCTCCGGTCGTGTCGGATTACCGTCACATCGGACTATGAGAGTGACGGAATAGAGAGTGCACTTGTGTACTATGCCTGCCAAACCGCAGTGGAGCAGCGTGGTGGGTCTATGCTCTAAAAACCCTCTCTCATATGAGTGAGGAGGCCTGTGCCCAGCAGTGGGGCGTTAATGTGCTGCTACTTACCTTACCTACCTTTATAGTATGTTAAGATTAGCATAGGACTGATGTCAACGAGATGCACGGATTTAATATTTAATATTAAATAATTTCGAATATTTAACATTTAGTTTTAAAATTATTATAATTCTTTCAGTTTGATACTTTTACGTAAGTCTATTCTCTGCCAACTCTAATAATTTCTTATAGTTAGTAATCTAGGTTAAGATTGGTTTTTTGTTTTTTTTTTTTGAATAGTTACTAGTTAACCGTCTGTTGCTCTGCCCGTGACGTCAGACTAGGCTATAGGGCTCCAGCTGAAAATCTGTGCCGTTTGTCAGGTTTCTGGCACACAGCAATACCGAGCTGCCTTTTCGGGGCTGGGTGGGGGTTGCACAGCATTAAAACCATTAGTTTTGATTTCAATGTAGTGCAATTACTCAATGCATGTTTTTCACAGACGCTTATATCATATAATTGCGCCTATCACCGAATAAAGTTATTTTCTTTCTTTTTTATTCAATTTTCGATCTATAATATTAAAATATTTTGGCAGTGATTAAAAACAAGATTGTCTTTATAACAATAATTATTTATTTCAAAAAGTGGTACATTTTAAATATTTTACAAATAGTTTATCAATATTTATGATTAAAAAATTTACTTTTAAATAGAATGTTTATGTTTGTAAATAAACAAATTGTTAATAAGACTAATTGAATTTTTAATTTTGTTAAATCGTACAAAATAATGTGGTGATATTAAAATATTTATGCTTTATTTGGGTGCATTACTAGGGTACTATTTTTGTGTTGTTATTCCGCGGTGTTAACAAAGGAATTAGGTCACAACTTCTCTCTTAGGTTTTAAAAGCTGCCTTATTTCAAAGCCACGGGAAATATTTTATAAGAGGAATAACTTTTCCGTGTGACAAATCGGATTACATTTGTTTCATAGGAAATTCTTTCAAAGAGCGTACACACTGTACATTGTATGGAATTGTAATATTTCTTTGTGATAACAAGAGGAAAATTCATAGAAATGTATTTTTCCTCGGTGTCTTTTTAAAACGATCATAATAGTAGCTTATTTCAGTAATACTGTGGCTCGATCTAACACTAACTATGTGCTAAGAATTTCCCGTTACCGTAATCATTTCAGAACAGAAAATAACCTATGATATTTCATATTAATTATCCGCTAAGAACTTCCCGTTACCCTAATAATTACAGGACAGAAAATAAACTATTATATTTCATATAACGTTAACTATTTGTGGATGTCTTTCTGAATCTCAGCTGTGACTCTGACATTATTTATGTCCTAAGAATTTACCGTAACTCAGGACTGAAAATAACCTATGATATTTCATATTTGTTGTGCGCTAAGAATTTCCCGTTACCATAACAATTTCAGGACAGAAAAAACCTATAACATTTCATGTAACGTTACCCATTTGTGGGAGCCTTAGTGAAATTATTTAAGAAGTAGCTAATCTCGGCTTTGATACTGGTATTAATTACAACATATGTTAATTTATATGACCTTATCTATTTCTGGATGTCTTGTTAAAAGGATTTAGAATCGAGCAAATCTCGAGCACGTTTTGCATAGGTTATACGCTATAAACTTCCCGATACCATATTTATACAAAATATATAATAATAGCCTTTATTATTTCATACAAAGTAAGCTATTTCCTTCTCATATTTATTCAATCAAGGTATTCAATTTTCATATTTATTTAAGATGTAGCTCAGACTGACTTAGTTAATCATTTACAAATTTCCCGTTCTCTTAGGAATTTTGTAATAAATAATAACTATTTCATATCGTATAACATTAGCAATCTATTAGTGAGAGTTATTTTAAAATCAGTGTATGGGTAATTATCCGGAACTAACAGATTTATGGACATATGCCCTAAAAACCCTCTCCCCTATGAGTGAGAAGGCCTGAGCCCAGCATTGGGAAATTAATGGGCTGGTTACCTTACGTTACAGATAGAGAGACAGATAATGTTTTTTTTTCTAGCACAAGTACACATACGTTTATACATACATACATACATACATAGCATCACGCCTTATTCCCATAGGGGTAGGCAGAGACAACATCCTTCCACTTGCCACGATCCTTGCATATCTCCTTCGCTTCTTTCAATCTCATTAAATCTTTCATACAAGTTCGTCGGTTTAGAGTACTCTTGACCTGGCCGTTATTTAAAATGTCCTGGATTTGGTCCAGGAACGTTCGCCTCGGTCTTCCCCTTCCAACTTTCGCATTCACTCTTGACTCATAAATCCTTTTTGTCAGTCTCCTTTCATTCATTCTCTCTACATGCCCAAACCATCTAAGCATACCTTTCTCAATTTTAGTCACTACGTCTTCTTTTATACCACAACGTTCTCTTATCACACTATTTCTTACTCTGTCACTCAGTTTTAATCCACTCATGCTTCTCAACGCTCTCATCTCTACCGCATTTATTTTACTTTTGTGATTCTTCTGCCATACCCAACTTTCACTACCATACATAAGTGTTGGCACCAACACTCCAGCATGCACTGCCAGTCTAGCCCTTTGAGACACCATCTGGCTATTCATAAAAGCATGCAGAGCACCATTTACCATATTCCCTGCATTCACTCTCCTTTCGATATCACTTTCACATGTTCCATCTTTTGTAAATTTAGATCCCAAGTATACAAATTCTTTCACCTCTTCCACTTGTTCCCCATCTATCAAAATATTGCCATTCATCATAGATTCATCTCGTTCAAAAAGCATAACTTTCGTTTTGTTTACATTCACTTTCATTCCTTTCCCTTTCAAAGCTTCATTCATAATATTTAGCATCTCCTGAAGCTCGTTAGCGGATGACGCAAGTATTACTTGATCATCAGCGTAGAGTAAACATTTGATGAGTAATTCATTCATTCTTAACCCATACATACTTTCTTTTAAATCTGTCAAACATTTATCCATGAAAAGGTTGAACAGCCATGGTGACGCAACACATCCCTGTCGAACACCTCTTTCGACAGGAAACCACTCCGTGTACGCTCCGTTTATTCTGACACAGGCACTAGAACCCTCATAGAGAGACTTCAATGCTTGGATCAGACAACCGCTCACCCCATACGTAGATAACGTTGACCACAGCTCATTCCTCACCACTCGATCATAGGCCTTTTCTAAATCTACGAACGCGCAATAAACTTTTTGGTGTTTAGCCAAACATTTTTCAGTTATGCACCGTAAAGAAAAGACCTGATCCGTACATCCCATTCCTCTTCTAAATCCCGCTTGCACGTCCCATATTTTCCCATCAGTTTCATTAATCACCCTTTCAATTAATATCTTTGCATACAATTTGCCGACGACACTAAGAAGGCTGATACCGCGGTAATTTTTGCACTCCTGCTGTGACCCTTTTCCTTTATATAGAGGGACAATTACGGCCTTGCTCCAATCTCTTGGGACTTGACCTTTCTCCCAGCATATATTGAAAAGGCAGTACAGCTGAGCTACCACAATCCCGCGGCCAGCCTTCAGCATCTCGACTGACACTCTGTCATACCCAGCAGCCTTACCTGATTTCATACCTTTTATCGCTTTCATGATGTCATCCATACTAATCTCGCTATCACTTGTCTTACATTCATTGCTATCCGCAGAGGCCATATTTACCTCTGCTTCATTTCTTTCAAACAAACTTTCAAAATGATCCTTCCATCTCTTCAATATCCATTCTTCTCCTTTTATTAAACTTCCATCTAAACTTCTGATTTTACAAAGCTCCGAGGAAGTAGATCTCCCTCGGGCAAATTGTATTGATTTCCAGAAAAACTTTTTGTTTGACTGAAAATCATCAGAAAGTCTCCTATCATACATATCACTGTATTCTTCTTTTTTCTTTCTTACAGCTTCTTTCACGATTACTTTCACCCTTTTGTATTCCATTCTTGCCTTTTTTACGTCATCATTCGTTGCCTTTTGCATTCGTTGGTTCGCTTTTGTAGCCAACCAATCGGACCAAGCTTTCTTCTTTTCACACACAGCTGCTTGAACATTTTTGTCCATCCACAAATTCTTCTCTTTCTTACCTTTCCTCCTTTTAGACACGCCACATACATCAATAGCAGCACCAACCACTCCATCTTTAAATTTATTCCATAAACTTTCAATCTCATTTCCTTCGTCTTCACTCTTGAATCGCCCACTCAAATTTTTCAGATATTCTTCTCTAACATCCTCTTCTTGCAATCTCTCCACTTTTATTCGTTCAAGAATGCTCGAGGTTTCCTTCTTTCTATGGCGCCACCGATTAAAAAGACCACCGATTCGGGCAACGACCAGGTAGTGGTCAGTATCGATGTCGACCCCGCGGTATACTCGAGCATCTAGAACTTTCTTCTTCAGTTTTTCGTCCACAATTACAAAATCAATCATACTTCTAGCATTCCCTTCTTCCCTTGTATACACATGAATCCCCTTGTGCTCAAACATAGTGTTTGCCACAAAAAGACTATGTTCCACACATATTCCAAGCAAACTTCGTCCATTTTCATTCACCCGTTTGTCACCAAACATACCAAGAGTCCTTTCATATCCATCACGTTTCACACCTACCCATCCATTAAAATCTCCTAACATAATTATTCGCTCATTCGGTTCACATTCATTCAACGTATCACTCACACTTTCCCAATACTCATCTATTTCTTTTTGGGCTTTACGTACGTTTATAAGTATTAGATAATGGAATACTCTGAAATATTTCGCCAAATTTGTGCTGACTTTTTGTTGCATAAAATAAATATATGTCTATATACTCATCATATAGCAAAGGGAGATCTTAAATGCTATAAAATTTGGAAAGTTTCAGTATCTTGGTCATGTAATATGCAATAAAAAGTACCAATTGCTTCGAGGTATAATAGAAGTGAACGTTCAACGGAAAAGAATACCAGAAAGTAGGTGGACCTCGTGGCCTAAAAACCTCTGAATATGCTTTAATCTAAGCACCAAAACCTTGTTTTTCATGACTATATCTAAAGCACGAATTGCCTTTGTAATAAGCAACCTCCACTAGAACATGACACTTTAGAAGAATAAGAAAATATGTACACAAAAACTCTTTTTATAAGAAAACCGTTTTAAAACCATTTTTATTGAACATGAATGTAAATTTTTAACACAAATGAAAGAAGTAGATAAAATGAAAGACATCATCACCAAATTGACTTCTTTAGATATAATGAAATTGGCTTTCTTCATATTCCCATCTGATCGAAAACTACGCGATTGACACCACAGGGAACAGCTAGTGAAATTATATAATTAGAGGCTCGATGCTACAACGTCACATTCTATTTTCGGACCCATAAATGTGACACGTATGAGGGTTATAACCAATATTGAATTTTTATGGCACTCAAATGATTTGCATATTTTGTCATCGTGTTATATAAATAGAAATGAATTTACTGTTTTTTTTTTTTTAATTATTGGTTAGCTTATTCGGGATGTATGTTTATTTATAAAATAATATATATCTACTTTGCCTGCCTCATTGGTCTAGTGGTTAGCATGTTCGACTACAGACATGAGGTCCTGGGTTCGAGACCCGGGTCGGGCCAATTCAAAAATCAATATTGAGTTTTCTATTAAGATTTTCTCAATATTTGCCTGAAGTTGGGAAGATGGCGGTGTGATCCATCCCCGTGCCTGAGAGAGCACGATAAGCCGTCGGTACTGCGCCTGATCTCTCTCCGGTCGTCTCGGATTGCCGTTACGTCGGACTACGAGAGTGAAGGAATAGAGAGTACACTTGTGTACTATGCCTGCCAATCCGCAATGGAGCAGCGCGGTGCAATCCACCCCCGTGCCTCGGAGAGCACGTTAAGCCGTCGGTCCTGCGCCCGATCTCTCTCCGGTTGTGTCGAATTACCGTCACATCGGACTNAAAGAAAACATCTTCAGGAAATCTGCCTATCTTGGAAGTAATTCTGGAGTATATGTAGCATCCGGTCGTATCGGTCTATGAGACTGAAGGAATAGAGAGTGCACTGGTGTACTATGCCTGCCATTCCGCAATGTAGCAGCGTGGTGGGTCTATACTCTAACAACACTCTATCCTATGAGGGAGGAGGTCTGTGCTCATGTGAGGGACGTTAATGGGCTGCTACTTATATATCTACTTAGAGCACTCATTGCAGTTGGGCAGATTACATTTTGAGAAAGAGGTTGACCACTGAATCCAACTCGGATGGGCCGCATTCGGAAAACTACGTCAAATCTTTTCGTTGAACATTCCTCAGTATCTAAAAACAAAAGTCTATGAAAAGTGCGTGTTAACAGTGAATACTTTCGGTTGCGAAACATGGCCAATGACTATGTGCCTGTTTAGAAAGCTCAGGCTCTAGGGATCAAGTCCAAAACGAAGAGATTTGCAGAAGAAGAAGAATTACTGACAATCTTTTTTCGCTGGGAAATGCTTTTGCACACGTCAGATGAAGTTGACCTCCATCCGACAATGTGGGACTGGCTGGCTGCACTGGAATACCAACTAAAATCCAGAGGAACCCTCTTCATCCACATGCTGGGGGCCGGATGAATCCGACTCAAACATTGAAGGAATGGGAAGCCAATCGGTCAAAACTGCACCTTCTGGCACCCTTTCTCCTCCGGTCGCCAGGATGAGCATCGACCGTAATCTTCCTTTCCCTCTCTAATGCTTCCTTCTGCAAGCTGACAGACTCACAAATGGAGGACACAGCTCTCCAACGTGACTCCCCACCGAGCATAGCACCAACTACGCTCGACAAAGAGAGATAAATTTCTACCAGGGATACCATAAGATGGCGCTGTGGTCCTCAAGCCGGGCATATTGCTAGAGTGTGGTGCGCCGATTCATCAGCCACTCCGTACACTCGGCAAGCAGGAGACTCCACATAGGCTGCAACCTGGTGCAGGTACTTATCAAAACACCCGGGTCCTGTTAACACTTGCACCAACCTGTAGGACAAAGAACCGTGACGTCTAGCAAGCCAACCTTCCAAATGGGGACGAATCGCCGCAACAGTGACCACGACCGCCTCAGAAGATGAATTACCGACATAGCTCGAAGGGTTGCGGAGCTGAAATGGCGATGGGCAGGGCACATAGCTTTGCAAACCGATGGTCGTTGGGTCCCAAGGTACTCGAGTGGCGACCACGTACCGGTAAGCTTAGCGTTGGTAGACCACCAGGTATATGACCTGAAAAGGGATGCCGGTAGCCGATGGTTACAAACCGCACAAGATCGTGTATTATAATTTGTTTTTATTATGTAATAATTATGGTCAACATATTAATTTATATACATTGCTGCCAGTTTATAATAATATTTGAGCGCGGAAATCTCGCAATCTTATCTATGTTATACCTTCAAAAAACTATTTAATAGCGATAAATTATTAAAAATTGGTTTCCTCAACGTCGGGTCACTGGGACCCAGGCACGAGGAATTTATAGTTGCAATAGACAGATTCAAAGTTGACATCATGGCTATCAACGAAACTTGGTTACGAGCCGGCGAGGAGGATCGCGCTCCTGTTGTACCAGGTTATCGCTTACAGCATATCCCGCGTCCCCAGTCGGTACGTGGCGGTCGCGGCGGTGGAGTTGGATTTTACATCAGAAAAGGTTTGAATACTTGTAATACTGTATTTCCGTATCATGAAAAAGTGGAACAAATGTGGATAACAATATTGTTTAAATCTTTTAAAATCGCAATAGGTACCGCCTATAGACCGCCTTGGTTAGATGTCGACTTTTTTCTTGATGTCATAACAGATAGTGTTCAGAGTATGTCTAATCATGATTATATTGTTTTGACGGGGGATTTTAATATCAACGTTCTTAACACAAATGAATCAAAAGCAAAAAAATTCAAATCATTTGTAAACTCGCTTCATATAAATCAAATAATTTCTTCACCAACTCACTTCACTGCTGATAGTGAAACTTTAATAGATATAATATGTACAAATCTCCCAGTTCAGAGCGTAAGCGTTACGCCTCTTTTATCATTAAGTAGTCACGCGTTCCTCGATTGTACACTCAACATTAAGAAAGATAAAATACCGTCGAAAACAATCGTTTATCGACCCCTCCTCAATATCAACTCTGATATTTTCAATCAACATTTAACTTCATTGCCTTGGGACTTGCTATTATCTACATCGGATGTCAACATAATGGCCTCCTTATTCCAAAGCAACCTGATATTTCTTTTTGATCTCCACGCACCAAAAGCAACTAAAATAGTAAAAGATGTTTGCAACCCGTGGATTACTTACAATGTTAAGCGCATGATGCGATTGCGGGACGACGCGTTAAAACGATGGCGTAGTGCTAAAAATGACAGAAATAAAGAAATATACAAACAATATAAGGAACTAGTTATAGAAGCATTAGATAGCGAGCAAAGTGCTTATTATAAATATAATATTAATAATAAAATTAAATATCCCAAAACATTATGGCACAACCTTAAACATACGGTATTGCCTAAAAAATCTTCTTACCTTCCCCCAAACCTTACGGATGCTGATAAAATAAATAATTATTTTCTTGACGTTCCGGGGCACATCGAAGTATCTTTTTCACTCCTGACATACTATGAATTCAATAAATTACCAGGTATTTTTTCTTTTTCAATGGTCACTGAAAGTGATGTACAAAACGTTATCAGGCAATTACATTCCAATGCAGAAGGTACTGATGGAATTACTTTAGAAATGTTGTTAAAAACTCTTCCACATACTTTAAGGGTTATTACACTTATCATTAACACATCAATTGAGACGTCTGTTTTTCCGGATACATGGAAGATTGCTGTAGTTCGTCCGATACCAAAAATACCGAACCCAACATCAGTAAAAGATTTGCGTCCTATCAGCATATTACCGTGTGTATCCAAAATCTTGGAAAAAGTGATATATTCCCAGGTGTCTCAATATTTGGAGGCGAGTAATATTCTTCCGGATCACCAATCAGGCTTCAGAGCTAATCGTAGCACAACAACTGCCTTACTGGACGTGACAGACAACATACTTACTGCTCAAGACAATGGAATGTGTACCATGATTGTCTTACTAGACTTTTCTCGTGCATTTGACTGTATAAACCTAGCACTACTTCTTTCAAAGCTCTCTTATTACGGGTTTGAAGTATCAGCAGTCAGATGGTTCAAAAGTTACCTCGAAGATAGAATGCAGTTCGTTGAGATAGCTCAGGAAGATGGTAAGAGATATACCTCTTCAAAAACTCGCGTTTCCAGAGGCGTACCACAAGGATCGGTGTTAGGGCCTTTGCTTTTCATCTTATATTGTTCCGACATTATTACTGTTATTAAAAATTGTAAGTTTCACATCTATGCTGATGATCTACAACTATATTATTCTTATAAACCAGCGGAACATCAAACTGCGATAAAACTAATTAACGAAGACCTTGATAGAATAAGTACTTGGTCGAAGAAAAATTCTCTTTCTCTAAATCCCGCTAAATCAAAATGTATGGTGTTCGGAAATAGAAGCAAAATAATTAAACTCTCTTCTCAAAAGGAATGGCCTAGTGTCGGTGGTAAGATGCTGGAACGAGTTTACGAGGTGCGTAACCTGGGGCTGGTATTTGATCCCGATCTCCGTTTTGATAAACACGTAACGTTGACTGTCCGCAATTGTTTTTACCGTCTCAAAATATTGTATAGGATTCGAAAGCACCTCTCGCAAGATCTTAGAATAATGTTAAGCGAAGCGTTAGTTTTATCAAAATTAGCATACGGTGATGTAGTGTATGGTCCCCGTTTATTAGCTAAAAGCGCGCGTCTCATTCAGCGAGTGCAAAATGCCTGTGCGCGTTTCTCTTTTGGCATTCCGCCTCGGAACCACGTTACACCCTACCTTAATCAACACAAATTGTTAAAAATGAAATCCAGACGGAAACTTCATCTCGCAGCGTTACTCTTTGAGGTCGTTAAAACTGGTAAACCGTCGTACCTCAGGAGTAAGCTGGTTTGGATGCGCGATGAAGTAACCGATAGACTTAGAAGTTTTAGGAATCGGCTAGCTTGCCCCCGTCATCACACCGCTGCATTCAGGGGTAGTTTTAAATATTCAGCCACAAGATGCTGGAACAATATTCCACCACCCATAAAGGACTCCAAAAGTATTCACACATTTAAATATAAACTAAAACTTTTCTTACTTAACAAACAAATCGAATTCGAAAGTTATGCGGCTGATGTATCTGTATTATAGTATAATAAAAAAATAAATAATAGCTATAAGTAAAGTGTATTTCATTAAATAATTATTGCATTTAGTTTTATTTATTAACTTAAGTAGTTTTATAAACTGTAAATCTGTTTTACTTATTATAGTTATTGCGCTAGTCTGTAAGTATTTATGTATATTAAGGTTTCTTTTTAGTTGTAAAACTGTAGATGTCCGTGGCCTCACCAGGATTTAGCTGAAAATCAGCGCGGTGCGTTCTTTGCTAGCACACTGGTATCAGAACGCACAGCAAACAGCTGAGCTAAACTCCCTTTCAAATTGTATCGTAATTGTTATTTTCGCTTACATGTATTCTGCTCACAACTGTACAATTTGAATAAACGTTTCTTTCTTTCTTTCTTTCTATTATGGAAATCCTTGGAGGAGACCTAAGCAGTGGACGCCCATCGGTTGATATGATGATATACTCCCGATTGTGTTGGAATACTAGTACAAAAATTATTTAGTTTACATTGCGAAATAAGTCACTTTCTTAAATCCCAAGTCAGAATCAAAATATTCTTTATTCATTTAGGTTCAAATACTATTAAATCGTGAATAATCTGTACGTTGCTAACAAACTAATTCGAAAAGTTGATTTTGCTAAGAAGAAACCGGCAATAAACTCAGCGGTTACTCCTTTAACTATAATTTTGTTAGTTACAATGTATTTAGCTTGCTTGTGCAACTGGAATCAAGTCCAACCATAGTTATCGTTTAAATAGTCTACAACATTATAATATGACTTAATAATATGATCGTAATAAGACGTTTTTGACATATTTGTTAAAATTATGTCGAGGCAAACCCAAAAGATATTTGGATATGTTATTAAAAATGCGTATGCTAAACCCATGAATTTCCAATTCAGAGAGATATCAGGCAGGGTGACTCTATATCACCACAAATCTTTGCTTCAGTTCTAGAAACAGTATTCAGATCACTTGACAGGCAAGATAAGGGAATCTAAATTGACGGGGGATATCCTTGTAACCTCCGCTTCATTGTTTTTGGACAAGAACACTTAGACCTAGAGTGTATGATACAATAATTGGCAACAAAAAGTGAACAGGTAGGATTGACTCTTAATTCCATTAAAATTAAAATGCAAACGCGACTGTTGAAAATCTTTCTGTTAAAGGTGAAAACAATCGATTTTATAAACTAATATATCTATTTTGGCCAGTTGATTATATTCAAAAATCAATCAGCGAAAGAAATACAGAGACGAGTATTTGCTTGGAATAAATATTGGAGTTTCAAAGATATAAGTGAAAGTAAACAAATGAATATTAATATTAAGAAAATACTTTATGAAACTGTTATTATGCCCTTAAGTTACGGTTGTCAAATGTGGTCGCTTAGAAGAAAAGACAATGATAAAATAGCAATCTGCCAACGAAATATGGAGAGAAATATGACGTGAATAAAATTAGTGGATAAAGTTAGATATAAAATAATTAGAAAAATAACAAAGTTACATTATATTAGGGCAAAGATCCGTTCACTAAAATGACAA
The DNA here is from genome assembly GCA_015832385.1 of Elymnias hypermnestra. Classification (NCBI taxonomy): domain Eukaryota; kingdom Metazoa; phylum Arthropoda; class Insecta; order Lepidoptera; family Nymphalidae; genus Elymnias; species Elymnias hypermnestra. Next base: position 357,043 of record JACTOM010000867.1, read on the forward strand.
TGGGCAGGAATGACAATATCTCCAGAATGGATATTCGCGATACTTAGAGGAAACTAGAGGAGGCCTACGCCCAAGAGGAGACTTCTACCTAAAGAAAAAAAGTCAATAAATGTAACATTTTAAGTAATAGAATTGGTAATAATAATAATAATAATACGTTTTTATTCAAGGCAACATTTGGCCCAAATTGTTAAAATACAAATAACTTATAACTATGTTAGTGACAAATAGAATATAATAATACAGAAAATAAATGAATGAAATTAAACTAAATTAAATTAAAAACAATTAAATTTAAAATTAAAATTATAAAATTAAATCAAATCAAATTAAAATCAAACGACTATCAATTAAACAAATGTGAAAATACTGTAAATATAAAGACGTCTTATATACTAGCTGAGGGTTGTCCCTAGGCATCATTTTCTGTTGCTCGTCAGATGAACAGACAGCCAATATGTGAATATAGGGCTAGGCATCCCCACACAAATCGTTTTAAGAATGCTGTTATGCGATGCCCTCATTCTCTCCCAAAAAGAGGCAATGCGTGCCCTCATAACAGCATAGAAATCGGGCACTCCCGATTCAGCAAACATGCCAGACGCACTGCAATATCTGGGCAAACCCATCAAGATGCGAAAAGCGTCGTTATACTGCACGCGTATTGCCGTGTAGGATTTTCTGAAAAAATTTGTCCAAAGTTGACAGGTATAAAAGCACTGGCAATACGCGGTGAATAATGTTTTCTTGACGGCCTTGCTACATTTACCGAATCTTCGCGCCAGCATATTACACCGGACCGAGAGTGCTCTCCTTTCCCTTTCAATATCGCAATCATCCTGTAAGCATTCAGTAAGTATATGGCCTAGATATTTGAATTTGGTTACAATCCGAACTGCTGTGTTATTTAAAATTACGTCTGGTACCCTCTCCGGTCCCTTACCTGCCCGAAATACCATCATTTCTGATTTATTTACATTATATTTCAGTCCGTGAGAACTAGCATAACTCTCACAGACTGAAATTAGTTTTCTCAGCCCTTTGATGGAGGGGCTGAGTACTACCATGTCATCAGCATAGCTCAAACTATTAAAGCAAGTGTTGCCAATATGACATCCGACTTTTGTAGTTCTCAGCTCCTCGATCAAATCATTGACATAGATATTAAAGAGATCTGGGGAGGTAATACCTCCCTGACGTACGCCGCATTCTAATGTATAGCACTTAGACGTCGCGTTGCCCCATTTCACATTATTTATTTGATTACCGTACCAGTATCTCAACAGATCTACCAACTCATTGGGGACCTGAGATCGATACAATTTCGACCACAAAATTTCATAATTCACGAGGTCGAATGCTTTACTCAGGTCTAGGAAACACGCATACACTGATGTTTGACGACTTGTGTAATATTGAACCGCGTGTTTCAAAGCAATGATAGCAGAATCCGTTGAGAGTCCAGGACGGAAACCAAACTGTGCGTCATCAATAGATACGTTCCTCAGCAGTTCGGGTTGCATCAAACGTTCCAAAATTTTACCTGTAATGGTACCTAAGGAAATTGGACGGTAGTTGTCCGCAGAGCCCAAATCACCTGTTTTATTTTTAGCTATTGGAACAACAACCGTCTTCATCATATCTAGTGGGAGATAAGAATAACGTATACATAAATTGTACAAAGTACATAACTTACCATGTAATATCTCACCTCCGTACAGCACATGTTCAAGACTAAGCTCATCATGACCTGGTGTTTTACCTCTTTTCATCTCTTTAACAATTTTCGTAACCTGGGAAGGGGTAAATTGAATTACCGGATATTTAAAGGGACCAGAAAGACTGTTATTTTTATCTGATAATTTAGATTCTACTTGTCCCGGCGATACTCTAAATCTATTACTAAACATATTGGCTATCTGTTCATGATCTTGCAACCCATTGACTGAAATGGGCAGTTGTGACTTAAAATTAACTTTTTTCGTTTCTTTCCAAAATTTAGGAAAGTTTCTCTGTTTTCGGTAGCAGGCTAGTATGTCCATTCTTATCATATCTTCGTTTTTTTGACACCAGCGTAATCTATTTTTGAACTTCTTACGAGCTAGTGTCATTTCATTGTATAGATAACCTGAAGAGGGCTTACCCGCTATTACCCATGTCTCAAAGTGTATTCTATATAACTGATGACTTTCCTGTATATGAAGATTCCAGCCTACAACTTGTTTTTGTTTCTTGTTTACATAGTACGGGCCAACTGAATTTTTTGATCCCGATTGCATAACATTAATTATTTCACTGTACATATTGTTTATAAATAATTTATGCTCATTAATACTATTACAGGTTTTGTAACTATCACAATTCTTACAACTAAAACTATTGTTAACATTGACTAGGTTAATTTGGCAATAACTTAAATAATTTTCAATTTGACTATTATTTCTCATACCCCAACGAATACCTGTTTTTTCAACATGGATATCGCCAGCTGAAAGAGCCTGTGCCACTTCACTGAAGTTGCATGTCACGCGCAATGGAAAATGATCAGACCATGAGACGTCATACATAACATTTACGTTCAGTATGGTGTCCCACGCTGCTTCTGTTGCTATACAGTGGTCTAGCCACCGGCGACTTCCATGTGCCTCACTTATAAATGTGAATGTATCAGATGTAATACCCAACTTTAAGACATCGGCCCATATCCAGTGCTGCTCTTCGCAGAAATTTTTTAACTCCGAACCGAAACAAGCATCCGGGTGTGCATTAAAATCACCCAGGACATACACTGCTGCAATCTCACTTTCCTCTGCGACAGTGGTTATCCTTGCTAGACAATTTGTAAAGTCAGGGAGGTTATTTATGTCATCCGTTGGCATATATACATTAAAAACTAAAAAAGACCTTAAATTAATCGTGATACGAATAGCCATAATTCTGTCCGTACAACAATTTATCACCGACACATCAGAAAATTTATTTTTGTTCCACATAATAGCTAAACCACCATAGGGCCGCCCACGTAATATACCATTTGACAAATCTATCGACGAAATGGCAGCGCAGGTAAAGTTATCGTCTATACTGTTTACATAGTCTAAATCATGGGGCAGTAGCCACGTTTCCTGTAAGACTAAGATATCAGCCTGCCTACACAATTCGCGAATACATTGAACTGACCTCTTAATTGATTTACAATTAAAAGTAATAATTTTTGTATCTGTTTCAGGTTTACTATTCATATTTGATTTAAAGAGAGACTTCCTTCACATTATTTCTTTCCCGAAATACTCGATACTTAACCCCTTCTGGCCAAAAGTCATTATCTAAAAATTTTTCTAATCTATTACGTGATATTTTAATTTTAAACGAATTAAATGACGTCTCATACTTTTGATTCAAAATTTGAACATCCATGCATTCTTGTCCCATATCATGTATATGAGTCTGGAGATCTTGGGCAGTGGTAGTCTTTGCTAATCTTGAAACATATACAAATATGGGAATATCTGCTGCTGCAATTTTACAAGTGCGCTGCCCCGTACCACACAAATTATTTCGCATCTTACGTTTTTTTCGTTCTACCAACGTATATTCAGCTTCAACATTTTCATTGCTATTTTCAATGCTATTTTTTTTAATATTAGTAATAATTTAGTATAATTGACTTTTCTTGTAATTTTTAAATAAAATGATTTGAAGTTAATGAGATTGCATGAATTATTTGTCACGTTATTATTTTAGGTAGTATAATAAAGGCTTTGTTTTATTCCATTATGCTCAACCTGACAAATGATTTCAGAACCTTCATCAGCCTAAAATAAGGCATTAAAATGTTGTTTTTACTTCTTGTCAATCGAGTATAGTTGTAAGAAAGCTTTAGGGTGATTTATTTAATTATTTTTAGAGAAATAGATTAGTGTTGGTTACTATGTGCTGGAATGGCGACCCCGCACTGGACGACGCAGTGTAGGAAGACCTCCCACAAGGTGGACCGACGATATAAGGAGGATCGCCGGTAGCCGCTGGAGCCAGGCGGCACAAGATCGGGTCTTGTGGGCATCATTTCGTGAGACCTATGTCCAGCAGTGGACGTCCATCGGTTGAAGCGACGACGACTATGTGTCGTACCAAAAAGTTTATTGCATTTCGTAGATTTAGAAAAGTCCTATGATCGAGTGATGAGGAATGAGCTGTGGTGAACGTTATCTACGTATGGGGTGAGCAGTTGTCTGATTCAAGCAGATTTCACTATGACTATGACTATGAGAGTTCTAGTGCTTGTGTTAGAATAAACGGAGCGTGCACGGAGTGGTTTCCTGTCGAAAGAGGTGTTCGACAGGGATGTGTTGCGTCACCATGGCTGTTCAACCTATTTATGGATAAATGTTTGACAGATTTAAAAGAAAGTATGTATGGGTTAAGAATGAATGAATTACTCATCAAATGTTTACTCTACGCTGATGATCAAGTAATACTTGCGTCATCCGCTAACGAGCTTCAGGAGATGCTAAATATTATGAATGAAGCTTTGAAAGGGAAAGGAATGAAAGTGAATGTAAACAAAACGAAAGTTATGCTTTTTGAACGAGATGAATCTATGATGAATGGCAATATTTTGATAGATGGGGAACAAGTGGAAGAGGTGAAAGAATTTGTATACTTGGGATCTAAATTTACAAAAGATGGAACATGTGAAAGTGATATCGAAAGGAGAGTGAATGCAGGGAATATGGTAAATGGTGCTCTGCATGCTTTTATGAATAGCCAGATGGTGTCTCAAAGGGCTAGACTGGCAGTGCATGCTGGAGTGTTGGTGCCAACACTTATGTATGGTAGTGAAAGTTGGGTATGGCAGAAGAATCACAAAAGTAAAATAAATGCGGTAGAGATGAGAGCGTTGAGAAGCATGAGTGGATTAAAACTGAGTGACAGAGTGAGAAATAGTGTGATAAGAGAACGTTGTGGTATAAAAGAAGACGTAGTGACTAAAATTGAGAAAGGTATGCTTAGATGGTTTGGGCATGTAGAGAGAATGAATGAAAGGAGACTGACAAAAAGGATTTATGAGTCAAGAGTGAATGCGAAAGTTGGAAGGGGAAGACCAAGGCGAACGTTCCTGGACCAAATCCAGGACATTTTAAATAACGGCCAGGTCAAGAGTACTCTAAACCGACGAACTTGTATAAAAGGTTTAATGAGAATGAAAAAAGCGAAGGAGATATGCAAGGATCGTGGCAAGTGGAAGGAAGTTGTCTCTGCCTACTTCTATGGGAATGAGGCGTAATGCTATGTATGTATGTATATACTATGTGTCGATCGTATGATATTGGATAGTCCATACTTGTGACCGTCCAAATTACTAAAGTATTTACTTTAGTCTAATAGTGGGACACATCCATTAGATATCTTCATAGTCTGTGACGGGCATTGGCAAGGAATAAATTTTGTCTTTTATTTACTAGAAAATAAGGAAAACTTCGTACCATGATTAAAAAATGGTGGGAATAAGAGGACGAAAAATATTAAAAGACCCATTTTGATACTTACTAAATATGCACAAAAATTTCATATAAATCAGTCAAACCGTTTCAATCGGATAACGAATGCAGTGACACGATGTTTTTCTAAAATCGATATACAGATTAGGAAAATATGCAATGCCTTTATGAATTATATTTTTGAATCAAATATTCCAATATAATGTTAAATATTGCCATATATAAGTTAGTTTTTAAATCGTGACAGAAGCAAATTTGCTTTGCCAGTTACCTGGTACTTTCGTGTCAACAGTATTCGTGTCAACTTTAGTCCTCAACTTATTTAGATATTCTGTTAGGCGAATTAAATTCAGTCTATTTGACTTTGTAATAACTTGTTTAATTCTCTCTCTAGGTAAGGTATATTATTAGATCTATCTCAACCCCCCAATCTATAAAAACATGTGCAATTAACAATAATTGTATTGTAAACTCCTTTTACCCAATAATATTTTCTATATTTGTTTACTTTTAAGTTATAATTAAGTTCCTTTTCTATGCTTATACGATAATGCCATTTTAATACTAGTACATCATAGAAATCATTGAAAAATTAATTGTGAAGTTAAACTAACCTTTGAAACTGTGGTAGTTTTATTTCTCTATATATCTGACCATTCTCAAATACGTTTAATTACATAGCATTATAGCAAATACGTTTAATTAAATCGACTATATGAATTGTATGCTATAAAGCAATATGATCATCGTGTCGAATTTATTAACTACGTTAGAAATTACTCTACAATTTTGAAAAATGTGTGCATATTAGCGAAATCTTCGCATATTAAAAATAATATTAGAAATTCTAAGAATAAAACTTTAACTACTTGGAGTATAATAAAAAATGAAGCTGGAAAAGTAAAACCACGGGATACCAGCATTGAATTGTGTATAAATAATTGCATAATTTCGGAAAACACGGAAATTGCTAATATTTTTCAAAATTTATTCTGTGACAAAGCAATTTCTATGACTTCTACAATAAATTCATCGTCAACAGAAGCCTATTCTCTGCTTTCGAATCATGTTCCTGAGTGTTGTGTTCTCTTTAAATTCAAACATATCTCGGCAACTGATATTATTAAAACTTTTAAAACTTTAAATGTAAAAAATACAGGCGATATATGGGGAATGTCAGTTAAAGTTGTTCTTCCAATTATTGACTGTATTAGCCCGCACTTAGCAACCCTTTTCAATAATTGCATAGACTCTGGCATTTTTCCTGATCTTATGAAACAAAGTAAAGTTGTCCCCTTGTTTAAATCGGGTGATAAATCTGACCCTAATAACTATCGTCCCATTTCTGTGTTGCCAACCCTAAGTAAAGTTTTTGAAAAAATTATACTCACACAACTACTAGAACATTTTAGTGCCCATAGCCTGTTTCATCCTGAACAATATGGATTTAGAAAAGGTCGCAATACTACTGATGCGGGCGTGTCTCTTTCGAGACACATTTTTGATGCTTGGGAAAAGTCCCAAAACGCATTAGGAATTTTCTGTGACCTTTCTAAAGCTTTTGATTGTGTAGAACATAGCACTCTTATACTTAAACTTAGTCACTATGGTGTGATGGATGGAGCACTTAATTTGTTAAGCTCTTATCTTCAAAATAGAATTCAAAAGGTCTTTGTAAACGTTGTTGAGTCGTTAGGGATCACCTGTAAAAATGGGTGTCCCACAAGGTTCAATCCGTGAGCGTACCATTTGAGAGACAAATGTCATATAGTCCTATTTGCTGACACTTCGTTGCTGTTTAAAGTAGACAGAAATGTAGATAATTATGACGATGTAAATAGTACCCTGTCACAGGTCTCACGTTGGTTTTCTGTTAATAACTTGATATTGAACTCGGCAAAGACTAAGTGCGTTGAATTCGCGTTACCAAATGCAAAAAAAGTCTGTAAAAATATAAAAATAAATAATAGTCCACTAAATAAAGTTAAATCTACAGTCTTCTTAGGAATAACGTTATACTCGGGGCTTCAGTGGGGTGCCCATATTAAGACTCTGGCAAGCAAACTTAGTTCAGCTGCATCTGCTGTTAGGAAGGTGAGACAATACACTGATGTTGAAACTGCTAAAATGGTGTATCTCGCTTATTTTCATAGCATTATGTCTTACGGCATATTTTTATGGGATAAAGCGTATGTTACAAAAAAGAGCAATACATATATCAATTAGGATCTCGTACTTCTCTAACAGATAAATTCAAGGAAACATCAATTCTCACAGTACCGTCGCAATATATATTTAATGATATCTTATATATCCGTGATAATGTACATTTATTCAATAAGAAAAGTGAAATACACAATTTNGCATTCCCTAAGTACATTTAAGTGCCAGTTGAGAGCACTGTTCCCATAGATAAGTACATTTAGATGCCAGTTAAAGGGATTATTTCTATAGCCAAGGGAATCCCTAAGTATATTTATGTGCCAGTTAAATGCATTGTTTCCATAGATAAAGAGTCACCTAAATACATTTAAAGGAGTTGTTTCTAGTCTAGTTGGAGATGTGTATAAGAGACAGCTACTGACGATTCAAAAGTGCTTTTTGAGCCTACTTGAATAAAGAATATTTTGATTTGATTTGATTTGATTAGCATTTAATAATATAAAAAATAGGTTGAACTGTGTTTCGTTTATAAAAAGAGAAGATGTAATTTATACTGTTATTATGACTGTTATCAAGTGAAGACTTAAATTCCAGACTTTCGTAAATATTATTTATAAACGCGATGAGAAATTTGGTAATAAAATGTAATTTGAGAAGTAAAAATTACTTGAGTGAAAATACTTTATCTTCTAGGAAATACAGGGCAAAATTTTTCTCAGGGCAGCTGCGAGGGCTCTGTGCATGTGGCCTGATACCAATGAGGTCCATAGGATCAGGATCCTAACCGACCAGGTTATAATTCACAAGTGGAAGGAGGATCTCAGGTTTCCATTAGCGAACGTTGCCACCTTGGAGACGATTCGTTCTGACCAGGCATGGTTGTTTGGGAAAGTTCCTGCATCGAATCGGCCGAAAGAAAGTCGCTTACTTGCCATGAATATGGTGCAGCTATGTACTCAGCACACCACACTGTGTGCAGACTGCGCAGCCTGGGGACCACAACGCCACCAAGAGGTGTTCTGATCTCTCACGGTGGAAAATTGTAGGTGCGATGTTCTGCAGTGAGAGGTGTTGGGCGGGAGGTACCGTCTTCTGTGAGTACTACCGTAGTCTCGTTAAAGGTGGCCCGCGAATGTGAGAGAGAGAATCCAGCAGATGTCCCGTCACACTGCCGAAGAAGGCGAGATTCTAGGCGGCGCATGTTTGCACACCTGCTACCGCTTCCATGAATATCCAGTAGGACTCATCCGAGACACCAGATAGGAATGTGCAAGCTGGTTTTCTGGCATCTCACTCAAGCACGAAGAGAGTAATCTTGGTTTCGATGAGTCCCACACTCCCGATCTAGGGTTAGGGTTAGCGCGTAAATGCATTCTCAGCGAAATACAGGCAAAATTCTTTAAGTCTTAATCCCCCCTCCCCCCTCTTAAGAAAAAGCCTTGTTGACATATTTTTCCAAAATATGGGGGTCAAAAATATTTACAAAATTTGTTTCTTTGGCAGTCACATGGTAGCGATATTTTGCTTGTTCAGAGGGAAGTAAGGACTTTTGGCAGTAAAACGCTGTTTTCTTGTTAGATATTCAATGTTGTTGACAAACTACTAACGTTATTTTTATTTGGAAAGTATAAAGTTGATGGGAAGCTGTAGCCGCACGAGTTATATACGTACGCCTCAGTACACCCTGTCCAACGATATCTTATTCGAATAGTAACATAAATAAACTACAGTGTGACATATTGCAATCGTCGGCGCCCGCGAAATAAAATTCACATTTTTGAAATACATTTTGAAATAGTTTCCCGACAAACCTTGGCTTAGCAGGTTATTTTTTATTCTCAGCTTCGTTTACATTTTATTTAAAATGTGAAAATTGAAATGATATACTCGTACGTGTTTTGAAATAGAAGAAGTAGAGAACGCAAAAAGTGTAAAGGTCTTTTTAATGCAACTCAAATATTTAAAAGAAATTGAATGTGAAAGTAACCCTTGATTTTATTGAATTTAGACACTTGACTTTAGAATTACTAGATTGCTTTATTTGAAGTCGGTGTCAGCTAAGAATTATATCAATAAAAATCAATAATACACTCCAACATAACAAGATATTTGCACGCGTTAACGACGTATAAATAAATGTTGGAGCAATTTAAATAATTCTTGCACTAAAATGAAACCCAAAGGTATATGCCCAGCAGTGGGACGTTCAAAGCTTGTTAAGCTTGCCAAGTAATATAAATATTATGGACGATATATTATATACTATTTTTAATGTAACAGAGGTTTCATCTGTATAAATTATTGATAACATAAATCTGGACGTAACATTAATTTAGGTAAGACGATAATATTATGGCTCGTTTATATCTGTAATGTTTATTATAAGTTGATGTGCTGATGTAATTATACAAGACGTCATCAACCAGTGATAAGATAAAATAAATATTGTTAACTAACTGACCCGACGAACGTCGAATCGCTTAAACAGACAATTTGATGTAACAAATTGAAGACTAAAAAACAATAAGTAAATAATATATAAATATACTCTATATTAGATAAAGAAAATAAATAAACTATTAATCTATACCTTTAGTCAATCATTGGATTTTTTTAGTTAACAATGAGGTTCAAAGCCGGATTCCGGCTTCAGTACCATAGACCACATCTTTATGCTGCGGCAGATTATACAGAAGACCGAGGAGTATAATCGGCGACTTTGCTTGGCGTTCGTGGACTATGAAATAGGCTTCGATTCGGTGGAAACATGGGCTGTGCTGAGATCCTTGCAGAAATGCCGAATCAGCCACCGGTATAAACATGTGTTGAAGTGTTTGTACATAAACACCACCATGTCAATCCGTATACAGGACCAAAACACAGAGTCTATCCAATCCTTTTTAAGCTTTTGGAGTGGAAAGGACTGGGCATCAACATTAATGCGAGTACATCACTCATCTACGGTTTGCCGATAACGTGGTCATTATCGCAGAGACTCGAAGATCTCAATACAATGCTCGGCGACGTCAGCAGAGTTTCTCAACAGGTGGGCCTAAAAATAAACATGGATAAGACGAAAGTTATGTCCAATATCCATGTTGCGCTCCACCCAATCATCGTAGAGAACTCACCACTCGAAATTGTAGAAGACTATACATACCTGGCGCACATAGTCCAGCTAGGTAGCTCCAATTTCTAGGAGGAAGTCAATCGCCGAATTCAACTCGGTTGGCCAGCGTTCGAGAAACTACGGCAGATATTACCGTCCGATAATCGTCAGTGCCTGAAGACAAAGCTCTTCGAACAGTGCGTGTTGCCAGTGATGACCTACGGCTCCGAAACGTGGCCGCTGACTATGGGCCTCATGCGAAAGCTCAGAGTCACTCAGCGTGCGATGGAGAGGGCTATGCTCGGAGTTTCTCTACGTGAATCACCGACATAGCCCTACCAATTGCGAACTTGAAGTGGCAATGGGCGGGGCACATAGTCCAAGATGGACGTTGGAGCCCGAAAGTGCTGGAGTGGCGACCCCGCACCGGGCGGCGCAGTGTAGGGAGACCCCCCACAAGGTGGACCAACGATATAAAGAGGTCGCCGGTAGCCGCTGGAGCCAGGCGGCGCAAGATTGAGAAAGAAAAGAAAGAAATAAAGAAAACTCATTTATTCGTCGTAATGTAGGAATGTGGCTTACAAATACTATATATATACTATCAATACCTTACGCTACGACGAATAGGCCAACAGCTCAGGCTATGCCATTTGTCAGTAAGACAACTGGCGCTAATTTTCAGCTGCATCCTTTTGGTGACATCACGGTATAAATAAAAAGTAACATAAATTATTGACAAATTAATTAGGACTAAATAAAATTAATAAAAACTAACAATGAAACAAATTAACATAAAACTACAGGAAATTCATTATTACAGCTAAGACAATAACACATTAAATATATATATATTACGGCGCGCTAATTATTTATTGGTTTTAAATATAAAGAGCGTCGTTGTTCTATTGATTCTTTGATATTGTTTACATTTTTATTCGTGTATGCCGTTGATAATATTAAGTGTTTGTGAAATAAGAGCGGGCAACGCCCGCATAGGGTAGTAATGTGAGACGCCGGTCGGGGATCGGAGTTCGGTTAGATTCCGCCGATGGACGAGACTAGTAAAAAGTAAAGGCCGGTCGAAGGAAATACACACGTGTGCTGACCTATTGGCTCTTAATTCGGTTTATTTCATTAATTGTGTGTATAATTGTGAGTCGATACAATAATAAGACGATGGAAAATATAACTATATATGCTCTTATTCTGAAGTTCCTGTAATTATAACGCCCGCTATGAATACTGCTAAGACCGCTATGAGGCTTCCACTGACGCTCTCTCTCTCCATTATATATATTAAAAAAAGGAAGTTTACAACAGTAGAAAAGCCTAGAGAATCGATACGTCGACTCTGATTCGAGATTGGGCCTTGTGGATGTCATTACGTGACCTATGTCCAGCAGAGGACGTTCATCGGTTGTAGCGAAGACGACGACGTGCAACGAGGTCCGAAGATATTTTGATAATGAATTTACCTTTTGACGAGCCAAAATTACAAAAATTTTAAAGAAATGAAATCAATCTGCAACGTTGATTGATGTAATGTTAATAAATATTAAGTTGTACCTTATAGCCGTATATTCTAAATGGCAACTTAGATAAATATTAGCATAACAAATAATTAGTTAGTCATGTACTCACCTGTACCGCTACGAAAGTACGACATAGCTCATACTTATTTTATGATATAGTAATAGTCTTCTAAGCGTTACTCACGTTGGTTCATTGGACTAGTTAATATTTTCCATGGGCTTGTAGTCTAGAAGTAAGTATTTGGAGTAATTGGTAAGTGATTTGAAAATCATAATAAGTCATTGTATATAATGTCACAGATTGTTGTGATAAGTAAAGACATTGGAACGTTTCATGGAGGCGGCTGTGCAAAGGGGGCCTTGATAAATCATTACGAGGTATTGGATCTGGGTTGGTTGTGTCAGTGAGTTCGGATGTATGCAGTCAGGGGTGACTATGTGGGGAGTTCGAATGTCCCTTGTGGTTCACTTGTGGATATTAGCTACAATGTAAAGATGTGTTTGGGTACGATATCGTTAATCTAAATATATGTATTGAGCTACAGCATAGCCACGTGGAAGCTGACATCTTATATTGAATTGTTAACAGGGATGCAGTCGTGGAGCTCCCTGTTTAGGGTCACGCAGGCATGATAATGTCTGCACGTTACTGCGGTGATCCCACGAATAGCAGTAAATAAATTACATTACCTTAGCACAGTGTCGTCAGTCAGAGACGGATTTGACCTCATAAACCTTGGCAATTATTTATATTTAAGGCCATTGCCAAATGTGAATGTGACCAAAACGAAGGTTATGTTTTTTGAAAGAGATGAATTTATGAGAAATATTTTGATATATGGAGAACAAGTGTAAAATGAACATGGATCAAATCCAGGACATTTTAAATAAGACCAGGTCAAAAGTAATCTAACTTGTTTGAAAGGTATGTGTCTATGTATGAGTACGACTTGAGGACATGGTGACATGTGTCAACCCAATATTGCTGAAACAATAAACGAAATCACAGCATTGTTTGTTTGCAGTATTTTGACGAAACATTAAATAACCCTTTTAAATTCTTCACCTGAAATAAAGCGAGCAAAATTAGAATCTTACAAGTAAAGCTCACATCCATATAAACTGAAAGTAATAACAAAAACAATGGTCACTATATTCTCGAAGGTTATTTTTAGCATATTAAAAAGGGATCTAACTGATTTAAGATCGGTTGCCAGCCCTTTGCCCAATATTGTCTAAAGAAATCATTCTTGAACTCTTAATCAACTCACGTGTCTTACTGGTGAATTAAAAGTGTTTCTATTTGTATTTTTAAACTTAACATCAATGTAAACTATACTATTGGTACTTACCAATGAATAGATCTTCATCTTGATATTGAATTGATAACCATCATCCACCAGTCAAAGACACTAACCAAAAGCGATGCTAGTACTAGCTACTCTTACCATTGCTTTTCGCAAAGTTAGACACTAACTTGTTAACTATAAAAGAAAAACTGTGGGTTAAAACACAGCAAGCCAACATTCAGTTATGTTCGATTTTCTTGTATACATTGCTATAAAGGTCGATAGGACACGTATTCATAATTCATTCGGCGGTATGATTTGTTATGAAACGACGAAAGCTGAAGCATCACTATACTATTCATAAAAACGAATGAAAATATTATTTCATTTTTTATGATGTAATACTAGTCTATTATGGTATCGTATTATGGAAATATACTGTATTTTTCTTACATTTTCTAGTCGGCCTTGAATCGTGTTTTATATTAGAATAACATTACGTGTGCTTAAACACAAAAAAGAAGTGTACAGAAATATGAGATTAACTCTATTAAATACACCAATTCTTCTTACAATTAATGAATAGTCTCCCCGTACATATTATGATATATTAAAATTTTCTGCAATTAGTATAATACTCATTTTATACAAGTTAATATACATCTATTTAAACCGTAAATGATCCTTGGTATTAAAAAAATACAACTGGCTGCACAGTGGTCGAAATTTATTTTATTTATGAGTTTGAACATTATTACTATTCTATTGTCAAAGACTATAAGTATAAAAATAAAATATATACCAAAAAAATTTGCAGCAAGAAATTATTATATAAAAATGAGTCCTAATTTCCCTATGTGCGCGGCTGGAACAATATCGATAATTCGGGTGTTATTTTGTTCTATTATTATCAGAAAAACGTTCGTATGAAAGAAAAAATTAACAAAGATACGTAAAACATCACAAATTTCAAGAAAACATAACCACCGTATATAATAACTTTATAATATAACCTTCTTAGAGCTCTTGACAAACTTTTTTAATGTAACCTATTTTTTATGCATAATTAAAAAAGAAATAGCATTGTGCACTAATTCTCTATATAAATTATAAATGTGGGCAGTTTCATATTTCTCCGTCCGCGCAATTTTCGTAAAAAAAGTGTGCAAAGTTTTAGTTTCACATATTAATTTATAATCAATTTTGTACTGTTGGAAAGCAATCTAATATTTAAGGTAAGCGTGATAATTATTTATATTGCTCACAGCTTTACTTTTATCTGTTATCAGTAACGATGGCAAATGATAATACCATTTAAAATGATAACACGCTAAAATGATAACACGCTAATCTGATAAGGGGTTATTTACTCTTAATACAGGCAATGGTACCGATCCCAAATTGTTTACTTGGAGTTAGGCTTAGTTAATCTACTAGCAAGGACATAATCCGTGCTGGTAGGGTTCTTCTTCTTTATGTGCCTCTCCAACTAACGAAGGTTGGCAGTCAGTTCTCCATATTTAACTTTGTCCCTCGCGAGGCTAAATAGTTCCGCGGCACTCGCGATCCCGGTCCACTCCCTGATGTTGCGCAACCAAGACTTCCTATTGCGGCCAATACGCTACTTACCAGCCACTTTGCCCATCATTATTATTTGTAAGAGTCCGTACCTGTTGTGTCTCAGAACATGCCCCAGATATGCAACCTTCTTCTTTTTGACGGTCTTCCAAAGTTCCCGCTGACAATCCATTCATCGCAAGACCTCTTCGTTGGCAACTTTATGAGTCCAGCTAACTTTGAGCATGCGTCGGTAGGCCCACATCTCAAATGATGCTATACGTTTTATGAGATCTTCTTTTATCGTCCAAGACTCGCATCCGTATGGTAGGGTAACGAACCACTACCGAAGTTTCCCATCAATCCAGACCTAGACATAATTTGTCTAGGTCAAAAAACTATTACCTTAATTTGACGTCCCCGGAATAGAATCCGAGATACCTGCCAGCGAATCGCATAGTTGCATCATTACATCACTGAGGACATGATGTGCCTTATCAAAGTGTATGGGACGTAGCAGATTGAACTGCTGGGCATAGACTTTCACTTACATTAAGTACTATTTCACTTCAGGGTTTTTAAAGCATATGCCCTATAGCTCCCATGCATATTAGCAACGCGTGTGAGTAGTTCAAATACTACAAAGTTTAAGTGGGATTGATAGTAGTGCATCAGAAATAGACTCTTAACCGGAAAGATATTGGCAGCTCCTCCAATAATTCAAATGTCTGTGTAGGACGAGAATAACTTAGCATCAGCTGTCAAAACTTTCTCTTAAATATACAAGCGAAGCCAAGAATATTAAACCCAGCCAATATTTGCTTTGTTAAGATTTTGGCATCCATCTTAAAGAAATGTCCATGCCAATAAAGAATTTCTAAAGAAAAGGGTGTAGCTATCAAGTCTGATAAGACACGCTCCACTTGCATACAATGCGAATAGAAAACGTACAGAAATCTCGTATATATGGATCTGATGTTTGAAAACCTTGGACCTAAATAGATTTGTTGGAGTGAACTATATAAAACAGTCTTGTATAATTATGTGGTTGGAATATATGGTATATAAACTGATCCGCTCAACTCTATCTGCACTTCATATAAGAGAGATAAAGAACGAATTTTGTTAACATATAAAAGGTAATAGTAAGCCAATCTTAAAAGATAGACATATGCTGTCGTAGATTGTTTTTTAGAACCTTAAAAGGGGAATATTTCTGTCATACATAATTTTTGCAGTAAAGCTCCTGAAGGGAAAAATATCTTAACGTGGTTATATTTTCTTTTCAACTTCCTCAATAAAAGTGCTATATAACACTAAAATAATTTTTTAAATCGAACACACAGTTCCTGAGATTACTGCCTTGAAGCAAACAAACTCTCCAGCTTTATAATACTAGTATAGATATTGTTTTCTAATTTTTACCGAGTAGTAGGGTATACCATTTTAAAATTTCCTGAGATATTTTACCACTAGTTTTTTATTCAAAAATACTCTTACTGTTTGTTCCATACTCAAATTTGATGGTTACGAATTCTTTTATCTTTTCATTAGAAAATACTCATATTATCAATTTTTAAATCTGCTAGAAAGTTCTAGTAATATTAAACTGTACAAGTAATAGTTTGTTGAAAAACCCTTGTGTAGCCCAGCCCAGCAGTGGGAACCTATAAGGTTGTTGTTTAATTTTTTTAACTGACTGGTTTTCCATTACTACAAACACACCTTTCCACGAATTTTGTGCGAAAATATAAAGCTATTATATTGAAATTATAAAATATTCTAACTTTACATTTAAATAAAGAGTTTTAACGAAATCTATACTAAAATAAAATGAACAGCTTTCCATTTTACTCCGTTCTCATGTTTGAAAAGTTTGCGGAGACGCGGGTGGATTAGAAACGTGGGGATTTTCAATTTAATTAAATCTCACAGAAAAGTGAGGGCTTTTAGGACTTCTGCGAATTTTCTGCTGGCATTAGCGGTAAATATATACTTTTAACGTTTACACTGAGTTAATTGCTACTACATTTGACACTTGGCCTTTATTAGCACATATTCCTCTCGCCACTGTTAAACTCCGATATATGAGTTTATTACTGTGATCTGTAAATACAGTGAAGCCTGAGTATGTGAAAGATTATTTGATAATTATAATGAGTCCCCAACAGTTTTGCATTGATATATCTCTTTTAGTGATTCGCAGGACTATGTCTGTAACTCTGGTTCTACTACGGAACTCTTCATTTATGATTCGATCACGTAGAGAAACACCAAGCATAGTCCTCTCCATCGCACGCTGAGTGACTCTGAGCTTCCGCATGAGGCCCATAGTCAGCGACCATGTCTCAGAACCGTAGGTCATCACTGGCAACACGCACTGTTCGAAGACTTTGGTCTTCAGGCACTGAGGGTTATCAGACGAAAATATCTGGCGTAACTTCCCGAACGCAGCCCAACCGAGTTGGATTCGGCGGTTGACCTCCTTCTCGAAATTGGATCTACCTAGCTGGACTATATGTCCCAGGTATGTGTACTCATCAACAATTTCGAGAGCTGAGTTCTCAACGATGACTGGGTGAAGCGGTACTTGGATATTCGATATAACTTTCGTCTTATCCATGTTCATTTTCAGGCTCACTAGTTGAGAAACTCTGCTGAGGTCATGGAGCATTTTCAAGCCTTAGTAACTAGGCTTTGATTTCTTAAAATTTAGTTAGATAGCTTAGTCTTTGATAACTAATCTTATTTAAAAACGAGATCGCAAAATGTGGTCCATTCTAAATGTAATCCTATAAGCGGACGCTCGTAAAGTAAGAAATAATAAATGGTAATGAAGCAAAAGGCATCCTTGGATCGAGAGAAGGAGATTCTAACATCCGGAGCCCCATATCTCCACAGGTTTATATATAACAACCATATTCGTGTATTCAAATGTGGACAATACATTACGAAACAGCGTTAGATAGAGATACATCTAAAATACATATCGAGGTATATCAAAAGATGATTGATTATAGTCGGAACGATAACGTTGTACGTCAGGAGAGGGTTATTATTAGGCTCAGTCGTTTTCTCCTTTCAATAATATTAAGATATATGATAAATTAATGTACTTTAAGAGGAAATCAAAATTACTATCGATTCCTGTCCAAACTAACCGAAATCATCTCAACTAAATATACAATACTTATGGAGCTCGCGGCATAAAAGATGTAGTTTTGTTCCTGAATGGGAACAAATCCAGCATTACGTAAAATTACCATCAAAATCGTTTGAGTAACTTAAACGATCGAAACTCATTCTCTCAGTCTCATTCAATAGCTGCAAAAGAAAGTGCATTGTGTACTTAAGGAATATAATAAATATAAAAATTGGTACTTCTATAGTTTAGGAACGTCACGATAAAAGGTCTAGCAACGAAAGTCGTAAAATCGGTTTTACAAGGCGTTCCATATCGGTTTTCTTTACGAGCTATCTGTCTATTGGGTGTTACACCTATCTTATGGTTTATGGCGTCATATACTCAGTATTAGTCACCGGACTGTACTACAAAAGATTAAAGCAAATGACACATTCTTATTTAAAAAAAAAAGCTAATTCAGCAACCTTACTGGAATTTGAAGGATTACTTAGAAGATATAAAAGCATGGAATGTATTTCTCTGATCGTTGATGATGTGAGAAAAAAAGGACGCCAATTAAGTTTGTTGTGACTTCTTAGAACAGGACATGAAAGAACCCTCGTAACTTCATATTTTAAGTCGTTCTTAAATTGAAAATATTTATTGCATGGAAAAATGTATGTAATTAGAAATGAGTAATTAACTGTCACGGGATATCATTTTGTATTTAACGCTCGAGCCTTGATTTTCTTTATTATAGAAACCAAGTTTTGGTTGTTTTATAATATAAGATCACAGTCTAGCCACACATAGTAATAGTACTTTGACCTGATCTAATATGTATTATCTAAGACTAGAGTCCAACGACTACGGTTAGTTTACTATAATATCTATTGACTCACACTGTTTTAGAGTTTTTGCTTAAAAGCACCACACTACATTAAATTGTGTCATTGCAGTTTCACTAACTCAAAAGGTTTTCTTCTTTTAAGTCTTTTCCTTGTCCGTGTGACATCCAAAACTTTAGCAATTTTGGTTTAGTCTTTGGTGATGAGCTTTGGCAATTATTTCGGTGTAATTATTAACGATCTCTATGTTTAGACCATTGTGAAGATCGCTATTTCTTATGCACCAAGGTGCATTAACAATGTCCCTAAGTTTCAGTGGATTACTTTGTTGCATCTCTAAGGGATTAGACAGTGTTATCATTAAAATTTCTCAGCAAGGTTGACTTTCTGTGACACTTACTACAATCATCGTTATAATTCAACCAATTCAGATAAAAGTTTAACGAATTTTATACGGTAACCTTTGTTATAAATCACATTATCTATTGGTTAAAGTAGTTTTTTAGTTTATCGCGTACATAGCCTGCCTGCTATCCCTTACTTGAATGAGCCTTTTGTAGACAGCATCCGGGGTGCCATCGGAGAGGAATGCTTTTGCGATCTTCTGGTCCCCTATTTCAGATGCAGAGTCCCACACTCCGTACGTAAATGTATTGCCCAGCGAAAAAAAAGGCAGATAGGAGAACTGCATTTAACAATACCTTATATATGTTTTAATTTGCCACAATATTGATACGTTAGTTGGAAATATGCGACAACGTACGTGGGAACTTTGAATATTGCATGTAGTGAAAAAATTTAATTGTTCAACTCAATTTCGATAAAATCGCTAAAAAGTTTAACCACGTTTGCTACGTTTAAACCAATTAAAAGCTGGAATTGTATTGCATGTTCATGCAATTTTTGTTAATTGTTAAAGTGAGTCTGGGGTTGAATTTTCTCAGGCAATTTCATGACTAAAATTATAATATTTCGCGGGTCACTGTTTATTTCTCGTCTAAGAAACGAGTATCTATTGTGGCTAAGAATATTAAATTTCGTATTACCAGCGCAACTTCGGCTACATACACTTCATGCTTATGTAAGTTATTATGATTTTGAATCGGTTAAGTACTTTCGGAGTTTATAACGGTCAAACACTATGGTAAGGTAAAGTATTTTTTGTACGATTTTCACTAATCTCATCAATGTATGATGTCACATTTTGATCCTAAATATAACCCAGAATAGCAACCAAGTGATTCTGGGTTATCTAATCAAATCAAATCATATCAAAATCTTCATTATTCAAGTAGGTTCAAAAAGCACTCTTGAATCGTCAGAAGTCTGTCCTTTGGTAACAAATCTACCACCGGTTCGGAAAGTTGAATCCGCTGAGAAGAAACTGGCAAGAAACTCGACGGTTACTCTTTTAACGATAGTTGTGTATGTTACAATGTGTAATATATTGCTTCTGTGAGCAACTGGAAACAAGTCCAAACATTTCTATAGGTTAAATAATCTTCATCGTTATAATATGTCTTTTGTAAAAGGATGTTTTTGACATATTCCTTAAAATTATGTGGAGTGTGTTATATACAACGCGATAAATGATTTCTGAACCTTCTTCACTCTTAAATATGGAATTACAAGTTTGTTTTTATTTCTCGTATTAAAATTGTATATTTCACTTTTCTTGCTATATAAATGATTGTAATCACGGATATATCAGATATTATTCAATGTATATTGCGACGGTACTGTGAGAATTGATGTTTCTTTGAATTTATCTCTTAGAGAAGCACGAGATCCTAATTGATATATGTGTTGCTTTTGGTTATAATCTAAAGCATGTCAATCCGCAGTGGAGAAGAACCGTGGGTCTATCCTCTAGAAATCCTCTTTCATTTAATTGAGAAGGATCGTCCGAAGCAGTAGAATGTTTATATGCTGCTGTTCACCTTTTTATGTACACAAATTTTACATTAGTCTTACCATTCTCGATTAAATAGGTACCCACAGAAACATGAGAAATAAATGTACACAGATAAACACATGGTCACCTGCTAGTATTATAATAAAGCAAGGCAATATATAACGACCGAGTTATTTGTATAAAGTACCACAGCAAAGTATTTCGGGCGAAGTAAAGGAGGCCAAAATGTTCAGGTCAAGTACTACACGTAATGGAATAAATGAATTAAAATATTACACAGTATTTTATTAGCTTAAGTTATAAAAGCAACAAACATATTACTTAATTAATTATAAATGTTTTTTCTTCTTGGTCGTTGACCTATTGACAGTTCCATGATGACGTTTTTGGGTATAATAATTGCAGTGGTTGCTTCTTGGCACTAGTCTTTTTGGGCATTATTTAGAATCCCAGGTTGCCGCAGCCTCTTTTGACAGGTTTCCCATCCAAGTCTGAATGGTTATACCGGACCAAGTTCCATCGTCAGAACCTTGTCTGTTATCTAGCAGGATGTACCGCAAGCAGGCGAGGATGACAAATATTTCTAAGATATCTTATTCTGATTTTATTAGCCCTGAGGGCCTTGAAGTAGGTACCGCTAAGTTTCCTTTTATAACTAAATGTAAGCATTGTTGTTCAAAATTTGTCATCGAAAGTGCAGGAAAACCTGTAGGAGAGAGTAGGAGAGTTATATAAAAAGCCTCTCCCAGAGCTTGTAAGCACATTTCAGCTAAGACTCCTAAACAGAGTAGATCCCAGTACTAAACGCAACTTATGAACATTGAATCAGAACTCTACAGAACCGTATAACTAAGTCGGAATATCTGACGTCAGTATCTCCGAACCCTGAAGATCCAAGCTCCGAACAACTAAAGACCCGATTGAAGATTGGAGCCCTAAGAACCCCATAAGCTATGTACTAATAAGCTAGATTATTATAAAAACAAATATAAACCAAATTCATTATATCGAAAGAAATCTTAAAAACATTTTACGTGACATTAGAATATAATTGCTTCTGTTCAATTTCTCTTACAACAAATTAAATCATAATTGAAAAATTAAGTAATAACATTAAATATTAAAATGTGTTGGAATGTGAATGGATATATAATAAAGTAATTGAGTAACGAGCTGGACAAGAGTGTGAGCTAATGGTGGGAATTAAAATAGATAAACTATCTGCCAAAAATAAATAAATACCACCTTTAGTCAAATAAAACTTACGAAATCAATTGTCTCGTTTACGAGTCTACAACTAAACTTAGACGTCGAAATTTCGAGAACTATCGGATTGGGAAGATTGGTTTTGCGTGTTTCACGCGATATGTCGATCATATATTTGATTTTTTTTCGTAAGCTAAAAGAAATATACGTATTGAGCATATTATGGAATAATACAAATTTGATTTTTGAAGTGAAACTTCTTTAGGCGCATGAGGATAATTTTTTTACGGATGAAACACGTAATTAGCGTCACGAAGATGTGCTGCGATTTTCGTTCTAATTTGTTTGAGGGTTAGTTAGTTTTAATATTTACAAATAGTAAGTAAAGTAAAGTAAGTAGCAGCCCATTAACGTCCCACTGCTGGGCACAGGCCTCCACACTCCAAGGAGCGAGGATTTTTAGAGCATAGACCCACCACGCTGCTCCACTGCGGATTGGCAGGCAGAGTACACAAGTGTCTATTCCTTCACTCTCATAGTCCGATGTGACGGGAATCCGACACGACCGGAGAGAGATCAGGCGCAGGACCGACGGCTTAACGTGCTCTCCGAGGCACGGGGGTGGATCACACCGCCAACTTCCCAACTCCGGGCAAATATTGAGAAAATCTTAATAGAAAACTCAATATAGATTTTTTTTGACTTGGCCCGACCCGGGACTCCAACCCAGGACCTCAATGCTGTGGTCGATCATGCTAACCACCAGACCAATGAGGCAGTCACATTTACAAATAACATGTGGTAAAAATAAAATTTAGACGGTATATATATGTCGGAGAATAAGAGAGAAACAGAGAAGCATAAAGCACAGGGGCGTATTCTCCGCCGACATCGTCATTAATGGGATCCATTATTTAATTTCTTATTCTCTGGGCGTTCGTGGGTAATGTTGGTGCAATCAAACACTTTGATAATTTACTCGGATTATAATGTTCAATCGCTTAATTTTCCCGATATTAATTTACACAAACTCATCAACAATAATAGCTAGGAACGCGACAGTTTCAATAGTCGACCACTCCGGCCGACCGCCACTCGAGAACTGCCAAGAGACGGGCCGGATTGCAACTTATTGACTCTGCCCCCACGCCGATACAAAGATGGCGCCAGACTATTACACACGGACCAGCGATCCAGACTCTTGCACTCCGACATACTCGTATATAATATAATCTTTAGTTTAATTATTATAATATATAATTAGTATATATTATTATTAATTTTGCAACATTTTTATCAGGTCTTGTAGCTTTAGATAGTATATAAGGATAGATTAAGTTATATTGGGCTGCGTTCGTGGCGGCACCTGAACTAGGGATCCAACTGAAAATCAGCGCTGCATGGTCTCCAGACTGTGTAGCATAAATGCTGAGCTGGCTCCATTTTCTAGGTTATGCCACAAATCGCAGGATATTAGAAATAGTACTAAAACATTGTGATGTGTGGCATAATGTATAAATAAAGATATTTTCTTTCTTTCTTCTTTCTAATATTGACAATATTAGCACGTGGTGTTTTTATTCACAATTCCCCATTTGATGAAAATTAAATTCATTAAATTTCTAACACATATTCCTTTTTCTCTCCCTCTAAATGTCGGAAATCTGAAGTTTTGGTTTTGTATAAAAATAAACAAGACCTAAAAATTTGTTTGCCAAAGAAGTTTCACTTCTGACATGTGTAGTTTGTACGCACGCACTTTTATTTTATTAGACAATATAGTAAGTAAAGTAAGTATTTCGACTGAATCTTTGACTTTAGGGAAAGCCATGAAAGCCTAGAAATGAGACCTGGGGATTTTCTTTTAAAGAAAATAGTAGGTTCCACTTCTGGGCAACCACTGATACGTTTTTTTATATAAAAATGACACTTATAAGCTTCATTTTTCTTGAAATACGATCATTGTGCTTTTAGGTAAAGGAAAACATCGTTAGGTCTGATATCGTCTATGCACTAAAAATCTCCTCTCTCCTATGACTGTGGAGACCTGTGCCCAGCACTGGGAAGCTAGTGGGCTGCTACTTACCTTTACCATACCCCTGACATTTTTATAACCAAAGAAATATACGTAAATTAATTTTCCTGCGACATCTTAAACTGTAATGTCTCATAGTATATCATTCATATTTTTTTGTGGCTATAGTTAAGTGTGATGTGAGAAATATATGGTTATTTATTTATTAAGCATGTATTGTTGAAATGTATTTGTTTCTAATATATAGTTTCTATAATTTATTATTCATATGATATTAATTTTGAAAAATATTGTCGTAAATATGAAAATTGTAACTCCAATTTAAAGGACACATAATAGAAACTAAACTTGTCTTGTAACATGAGAATAACTGTATATTATGTTGAATTCTAAAATAAATTTCATTTATCAATTGTGTATTCTTGTAACTGTAAGCTTTCCAGTTCCAGTTCTCAACGAAATGCCGGAATACAAAATTAAAATAGGTCCTCAAAGAAATGCTACGTCGTAATAACCTTAGAAAATGTCTGTTTACCGTTTCCTGACTTTGCGAGAGAGAATTTTCTCAAAGAAATTATAGCAACACAGTACACACAGACTAACATAACTTCATATAAACTTTCCATGTAATGTACAGTATTCTGTTAACAAATTCAGAAAGTCGAGACGCGTACATTCATTAAAGAAAACGAAATAACATTTATCCTTTAAAAGGACATTTTTTTATTAGTGACTATATGATAGCGTTTAACTTTAACCTCACCTACAGGTAACTGATATATTTATTTATGTTTCATTCCTTATACTACTACACATAAAAAATGCATAGCTCTATGCTCATGTCAAATACTCGTTGACATGAAAACATGCGTAGAAATAACATATTCCACGCAGACGAAGTCGCGGGTTCAGCTAGTCTTAATATAAAGCCTTCCGACAAATTGTCAAATAATATTTACAGCAAATTTTTAAAAATCTTAAAGAAAGAATGGAAAATATATATGTAATCATAATAAATTAATAATTCATATACTTATATTAAATTTTAAATAGACTTATAATTAGCTATTCAAGGTTTTATATACTTATTGGCGCTATATATATCACTCTTCGGACTGGTATATTATAGACCAACTTCTGTCCTATGTTCTCGAAGGACCAGCCTCTGACGCCGTATGCCCCACTTTTCGGACTGAGGTAATATCGGCCAAAGGCAATTGGTTGTCTTCAGACTTCCGGTCCGCACAGCTTCTGTCGTCCAGCTCGCTTTTTCTCGAAGGCTGCTAGTCGGGAGGCCACTGTTCGCAGCTGGCCTCTTAATTTGGCACTCTTCGTCCTTCCTGCTGGTCGGGCGTCGACTCCACAGGGCTGGCGGAAGCGGGTTGATATATTCTTCGTAATGATGTGCCTCGATAATCACTGCTATCTCGGAGGGGTTCCTCGACGAAATCTTAGATAACTTCGATAGCGTTATTGAGTCTCATCAAGTGGGGTTACTCCTCTTAACACTGTTTTTGGAACCTGCAATTTTGACCAACTATGCCAAAAATACATTCAGTTATCGAGCATGTCACATTTATAATGAAAATTGTAATCATGCACGATAAAATGAATGTATTTAAAGATAGTCTATATCAATGTTTAATACAAAGACATTTTGTTATTTTTTTGTATTAACCTTTTTGCTTATTCTTTTTAATTGTCTTTTATATACATTGTATTATACATAAAATAACTCTATTATAATCTTCTAATATATTATAGCTATGTATATCTGTCAGTCATTAGTGGATATTGACTGATTTTTGTGTATTTAGTTGTAATGTGGATTTTAAGTTATATAATAATTGTTTGTTTCCCAAATAATAAATAAATAATAAGCTGCAACGGGTATGTGAGTCTTGCAGCTATGATAAATTATTAATAAACCCATCAGTCTTATTTACGTTCTGACAAATTGGTTCAGGTAATAACCACCGTCCCCGGCGAAAAAAATCGTGATAGGAAAATTATAATTTTACTGGTGCAAATAAAAACTGAATAGTAAATTAAAATTTCTTTGCACTGGATTTTTACATTTTTACTATATTAATAAAATTAAATTATTATGTCCATTACATAAATAAGCTATAGAAAAAGTGAACGTAAACTAATTTGACGATTGTGTTACACAAATCGGTGTTGCTATAGTAATCGTTTATTGTGATATTAATTCATGGTAAATATTCCTTAACTTCAACTGCCTCATTGGTCTTGTGGTTAGCATGTTCGACTACAGACATCGGGTCCTGGGTTCGAGCCCCGGGTCAGACCAATTAAAAAAAAAATTGTGTTTTCTATTAAGATTTTCTCAATATTTACCCGAAGTTGGGAAGTTGGCGGTGTGATCCACACCCGTTCCTCGAAGAGTACGTTAAGCCGTCAGTCCTGCGCCTGATCTCTCTCCGGTCATGTCGGATTTCCGTCACATGGGACTATGAGAGTGAAGAAATAGAGAGTGCACATTTGTGTCTATGCCCCGCGGGTCGAATGACGCTATATTGGCTCTTAGGACTTAAATGTTCCTGGAAGACTACCAAATATTTTGATTTTTATGATTGCTACTAGTTAAAATATACAATGTTATCTGTTGATTATTAAATTAAATCTCTGGTGTAGCGTCATGTTGAGATAGTGGAAAAAAATTCGTCTTGTATTTATAGGCGCATATCTTAAAAATTCAATCTTACCTCCAAGGTTTTGGTTGTTATTCACATCACTTACATAATCAAAAACAGAAATAATCACAAATAAACACTCACAGTTTATAAAACACCACAAAAAACTTAACAAGCTTCGACGCGATAACGGTCACCTTGTAACTGATTTATTTTGGCTTTTGTCTAGTGTCTGGTGTTATCTCCATGTATATTTTGTTACGACAGTTACCAAGAAGCGAAATAGACATTACACATTATGGCTTAAAAAGAGAGAGATGCTTTAAGATGATATTTCTGATATCCCAAATGAAGTCAACCAGTAGTTGACCCGGGCTGGGTTTACTTCAACTACCAATTGACTTGGGTAATCTAAGGGATAAGCATTGTTGATTCTTCAAGGCATTTATATGGATATGGAATGCGAGTCCTAAATATAATATGAATCGTTATAAAAGCTATCGGTCTATTTTGCATTACAACAAATGGCTTCAGGTAATATAAGCTACGTTGAATCTCATCTCGTTTAGGTTAAAATTATGCATTTAAAAATAAACAAGACAATTTTTCCTAGATTAATAACCTCACATAAAATTAAAATTAACTTCCATATTACCTGAGTAAAGTATATTCTAATTAATAAGCGGCAACGCCAATGCAAGTCCTGCAAGTATGATGAATCGTTAAAGAACCCATCAGTCTTGTTTACGTTCCGACAAATTGGTTCATACGCGAGCAACGGTACGTAATGGCGGTCATATTTTATGCATGTCTGCTGAAATGCCAGGTAGCTAGAATGTAAATTAATGTTATTGCACTTCTTGAACACAATTCTTGTCGTAATAGTTACACACTGACATCGAATAGGAATAGGTAGGAAAATCCGTCTAAAAATCAAGTAAAATTTATTTCTGTGTTAAATTTTAGTAGTATTATTCCACTACAGTTATAGTCATATAAGTGTTTATACAATAATCATATTAAAAGAAAGCTAATTAAGGAATCGCACTATAACATGAGGGCCAGACTGGCTGTGCATGCAGGAGTGTTGGTGCCAACACGTATGTATGGTAGTGAAAGTTGGGTTGGCAGAAGAATCACATAAGTAAAATAAATGCGTTAGAGATAAGAGCGATGAGAAGTATAAGTGGATAAAAACTGAGTGACAAATTAAGAAATATTGCGATAAGAGAACTTTGTGGTATAAAAGAAGATGTAGTAACTAAAATTGAGAAAGGTATGGTTAAATGGTATGTAAATGCGTAGAGAGAATGAATAAAAGGAAACTGATAAAAAGGATTTATGAGTCAAGAGTGAATGCGAAAGTTGCAAGGGGAAGACCACGGCGAACGCACCTGGACCAAATCCAAAACATTTTAAATAAGGGCCAGGTCAAGAGTACTCTAAACCGACGAACTTGTATGAAAGGTTTAATGAGAATGAAAGAAGAGAAGGAGATATACAAGGATCATGGCAAGTGGAAGGACGTGGTCTCTGACTACCCCTATGGAAATGAAGCGTGATGATATGTAGGTAATTATGTGCTACAATTTGAAGGATTACTTAGAAGGTAAACGTGGGAGTGAATGAGTTGCTGTAGCTTAAATAAAACAAATTAAATTTATGTGATAATGTTATAAAAATATACCCAAACGGTTTTTTGTGGGTTCTTCTTAGAACAGAGCTTGTAGGAATCGTCCTAATATTAAATTTTAAGTTTTTCTTTAATATTGTCATCGGTTAATATGTTGAAAAGTACTGTATAAGAATTGAATAAACAATGATTGAATTTATTAGTGTATCTTAAAGGATGGGTGTAAGCTTTTTGAAGTGAAACTTCTTTAGGCGCTTGAGGGTAAAACTTTTACGGACGAAATGATTAATTAGCGTCACGAAGATGTGCAGCGTTTTTAATGCTAATACTTCTGAAGGTTAGGTAGTTTTTATATTTACAAACAACATGTGGCATTTTAATTTTCCACTCGTCATTTAATCATTTAATATACTATTCATTAATAGTTTCTAATTTTGACATAAAGCACGTGGCATTTTTTTCACAAATCGTCATTTGAGATTTCAATACATTATTTGTATTAATTTTGGTCCCTTAATATTTTAATGGCAATTAAATTTATGACATATTTTCCTTTTTCCTACCTTCTATGTCTCGGAAGTCTGAAGTGTTAGATTTGTATAAATATAAACAAGACTTTAATTGTAGTTCGCCAAAAAAGTTTCACTTCTGACATGCGTTATTTGTATGCACGCACTTTTGAGTTTTATTTCCTTTATTTCGGCTCACCAACAGCTTTTTTACATTGAACATATTTTTACGTAGAGAAGATTTTAAAAATAATTTACTCAAAATGCAAAGTAATCTTTGTAGGTAAGCAACAATGGGGGCTGACGTAACATTAAATGTACTAAAAAAACTTTAACAAGTACTATACAGTACAACTTAAACGTTTCTATATTAAAATATCTCTATCTTATTTGTATATATAAGTGTTAAAGATAAATTCACTTAATATAAAAAGAAAAACACCATAGTAAATCCATAATAAACCAGTCTTTTATAATATAATAACAATTTAATTAATAACGTGCAAGCGGTTCCAAGCACCGCAAGTGTGATGGATCGTTAAAGAACCAATCAGTCTTGTTTCCGTTCCGACAAATTGGTTCATTCCCTCGCAATGATGTTTAATAAGGCCAGCAATACGTTTTAATGAATTAAATGATATAGTCTGGGTTTTTTATATAGGGTGTTCCAATAAGAGGTTTCATTTTGGTATTAAAAAAACGAGTATATTTTAAGAGAAATCAATGGATATTTATTTCATTGTAAAGAGAAAGATATGCCATTAACGATGGAAAACGATATCAGCCAAATGGCCGCCACGTCTACAGTTGCAGCACCATATCCTTTTCATGAAATTTTCCATGACCGATTCGCACTTTGCGGCTGTATGTCCTCGATAACTTCACGAATTCCATTTTTAAGGTCTTTAATCGATTGTGGAGCATTGGCATAGACCTTATCTTTCACGTGGCCCTAAAGAAAAAAAGTCTAAAGGTGTTAAATCACAAGATCTGGGGGGCCAATTGTAATCACCTCTTCGAGAAATAACACGGCCAGGAAACTTTTCTTGCAANATTGATTTCTCTTAAAATATACTCGTTTTTTTAATACCAAAATGAAACCTCTTATTGGAAAACCCTTTACAATAATTTCCAACTTTATTGTTGTTAATAGGTTAGCGCTTGAATATGATTTGATGGTAAGTGATGTTGCAATCTAAGAAGCGCACTAATCTGGCAACAAGCAATTTACCTGATAAGGTTTCTACACGGATTTGTGCCGGAATACAAATCTCTTTTCTTGATGGTACATCTTTGCTGTTAGAGTGGTAACTAGCCACGGTCAAAGCCACCAGTTCATGCTCAAACTAATTTTAATGTTTCATTGGGATGCTCCTAATAAGATTCTGGCAATAAAATTTAATTCAAACTTAGTACTTTACAGTAATATTAGAACTGCCAAAATAATGTTTTTTTACTTATTTTTATGGCATTATATTATAGAAGAAAGCCACGATATTGAAACTATGTTTATATTACGAAAAATACAAATACGCGCCATTTAATTCAAGGCCCACTTTTTTCCACACACCAACTCTAATGTACGACTGATGATAGTATTAAGAGACTGAAGATCTAAAGTTACGAGGGTATTTGGTATTTTTTTTACTATCATCACGATTTAATTAGATTTGAATTTAAATTAGAGCAATTCGTTTACCCCCACGCGTTTCTGTCGTCTAAGTAATCTTGCAAATTATAGTACGATTTTTCAATCAATTTTCTCTTAACAAAGACTGAATTTATTAGGGGACAATTCTAGAACTTCTTCTAGGAATTTATTATTGACACGTTTAACCCTTAAATGCCTATAGCCTACTACAATTTATAACATATATCAATAAGAAGCTCGAGTTTCTTTCAGAGGAAAATTCAAACAAACTCCAAATACCAGCGCGATATATATACATTTAATATATGCGTAATAATATTCACGTCACTTGACTGCCGTCACTCGACTCTAGTGGTTAGCATGTTGGACTACAGATATGAGATCCTGGGTTTGAGTCCCGGGTCGGTCAATTCAAAAATCAAAGTTAAATTTTCTATCTAGATTTTCTCAATATTTGCTCGAAGTTGAGAAGTTGGCGGTGTGCTCCACCCCCGTGCCTCAGAAAGCACGTTAAGCCGTCGGTCCTGCGCCTGATCTCTCTCCGGTCGTGAAAGATTCCCATCGCATCGTACCATGAGAGTGAGGGAATAGAGAGTGCACTTGTGTACTATGCCTGCTAATCCGCAGTGGAGCAGTGTGGTGGGTCTATGCTTTAAAAAAACCCTCGCTCCTCGGAGTGAGGAGGCCTGTGCCCAGCAGTGGGACTTTAATGGGCTGCTACTTGTTTACTTAATATTCACTTATAAAGAAAAAAAGAATGAAGTAGGCAATTTTAGAATAAAATATAAAAACAACAAACTTGTATTGCCATATTTTAAGGTAAAGAAGGTTCAGAAATTATTTGTTAGGCCGTGGATATGCATTTTAATGAGATATCGTTAACAGATTTGCCTCCACATATTTTAAGGAATATGTCAAAACATCATTTTACAAAATATTATAATGAGATTATTTAGTCTATAATGATAGTTGGATAACAAAATCTATATTTAAGAAGTAACTGTTTAGTTTCTTGCCGGTTTCTTATCAGTGGAATCAACTTTCCGAACCGGTGGTATCGTAGTTGTCGGAGCCTTTTGAGTGTACTTGAATAAAGAATATTTTTAATATTGAACTGTATTGTTCCTCACTTAAAAAAACAGTTACTGTAGCGCTTTTTTGTGGTTATCAAATTTGTTGTTTCTTTATTCCTTTGTGAGGCTGATGAACTTTCGTGGGTCAATTAGTATATTATATACATATACATTCACATTGGGTATTCAGTACAATTAATTAGCTCCCGTGACGGTGAATATTGGAAACGGTGATAAATCTTTAAGGAACCTGTCAGTCTTATTCACGTTCGGACGAGTTTGATCATTCTCGTGTCTTAATTGCGGCCATGTTAGCCAAAGTCTTTCATTATTCACTCTGTGAAACTAGATTACAGTTTTTGCATTTCTACTTTATCTATTTGTCAACTAAAATGTAAATTCCTTTTATTCATAAAAAAGAGCCTGTTATAATAAAGTCCTAAAAATACGGTAGATAAACTATTACAAATATAACTTAACTAGCTACTTCTCGCGGTGTTATCCGTCGTCGTCGTCGCTTCAACCGATGGACGTCCACTGCTGGACATAGGTCTTTCGCGTCATGACGTCCACAAGGCCTGATCTTGCGCCGTCTGCCTCCAGCGGCTATCGACGACCCTCTTTATGTCGTCTACACTGCGTCGTCCGGTGCGGGGTAGCCACTCCAGCACCTTTGACCCCCAACGTCCATCGGTGCTTCGGACTATGTACCCGTCCATTGCCACTTCAGGTTCGCAATTCGTAGGTCTATGTGGGTGACTTTGGTTCTACTACGGATCTCTTCATTTCTGATTCGATCACGTAGATAAACTCCATCGCACGCTGAGTGACTCTGAGCTTCCGCATGAGGCCCATATTCAGCGACCACGTCTCAGAACCGTAGGTCATAACTGGCAACAGACACTGTTCAAAGACTTCAGTTTTCAGGCTCTAGAATATTGGACGAAAATATCTGGCGTAGTTTCGTGAAGAGCTTCGGGGAGATAACATCTCCCTGTCGCACTCCACGCAGTTGGATAGATGCTGTGCTTTGGTCTTGTATACGGACTGACATGGTGGCGTTTTATTACACGCACTTCAACACGTGTATGTACCGGTAGTCGATTCGGCATCTCTGTAACACGGCCCATGTTTCCACAGAATCGAAGGCTTCCTCATAGTCCACGAATGCTAATCAATGTAATAATACTCTTTGGTCTTCTGTATAATCTGCCGCAGCGTAAAGATGTGGTCAGTGGCCTTTTCGGAATCCCGCTTGTTTGGGGGGCTGAAGGTCATAAAATCGGCGAGCGAGATGATTTGTAATGACTCTCGAGACCAGTTTGTAAAGATGACGTACCGTCTCGATAGCTCTGTAGTTCTTCAATAAGGTGCTGTCACCTTTCTTGAAGAACAAAATTATCACACTACTATGCCATGCCTCCGGCCCTGTACCATCTAGAACGACGGAATTGAACATTCGCTGAAGGACTGTGAGTACCGATTTTTCACCTGCCTTCAGGAGATCTGTTTGTAACGTTTTCACACAAATTAATATTAACATAAAAGTTCGCAGTACTATACGAGTATATACTTCTGGACACATCTATTGGCCCACCTTGCATTTTCAAGGCCACGATCTCGGGTCACAACTGAAAGGCAGGATCGATTCATCGTGACGACCAGCTTAAGAAATCGTCACCTTACCTCTATTGTGATACAAAACCAACTTCGCGACTTCCACGGAGTATCTGTGAGCGCTCGAACAGTTCGGAGAAGGTTAAAAGAACGCGATGTGGTACCACGCAAGCCAGCTAATGGCCCCAAACTAACGCGAGCCCATCGAACAGCGCGCCTTCATTTCGTTCGCGCGCACTCATTTGAATTGGACTCAGCAGCATTGGAGCCGTGTACTCTTTTCTGATGAGTCTAAAATTGTGTCACATGGCAATGATGGAAGAAAGAAGGTCTACCGACGTAAGGGGGGCGTTTTCCACAATGCTGCATTGAAGAGAGGGTTGCTTATGGCGGTGGCTCATGGACTATCTGGGGCGGTATATCCGCGGTAAAACTCAACTTGAGATTGTTACGGGACCACGGCTGCCAACATTAAATGCTGAAAGGTACATTCGTGAGTGCTTAGAACCTCACGTGATGCCATACGCGGACTACGTGGGCCCAAATTTCCTTTTTATGCATGTTAATGCAAGAGCCCATTCGGCCGGCATCGTCAGGGAATATCCTCAGGGTGTGAACATCACAGTTATGGACTGGCCAGCCAGAAGCCCAGACATGAACCCCATTGAGCACGTGTGAGCAAGGCGCATACCCGACTTGTTAGGCGTAGCTCCATGTCGTGTGGTATTCTGAATTCAAATTTAAAACATTACGATTGAAAAAGATTGTAAAAAGTACCAGGTTTAAAAATGCATCAATAGTTTTTGTTCAATCTAGCAACAATATTTCGGTTGGGGCCATCGAAACCTAAACTCCAAGGTGGGCCAATAGATGTTGTCTAGAAGAGTAGCTAACTACTATAAAAGCAACTCTTTTTTTTTTCTTTGTTATAGATAAACTTGAAAACTACTGGACCGATCAACATGAGACCATGACCATTCGACGCGAAATTAATTGGCGGTTTTAGGCTATTCATTTTTTTTAATTCCATCTACCATTTACCATGTTTTTTCAAATTTATGTGGATAGTCATTTATAACATAAAAATGAATCGCAAAATGTGTTGGTAAGCGCATAACTCAACAACACCTGGGTTAATTTTGACAATTCTTTTTTTAAAATGTTTTTTGAAGTCCAAGGATGGTTTTCACGGCGAGAAAAGTTAGAATAAACTGCAGGAGAAAACCCTAAAAACAGCCCTTTTCCGTTTTCCATACATACGTTATCTAACTATTTTAATTAAATAAAGTCAATTCGACCTTTATTGCTATTCAATAAAGTACATAATAAATTACAAGTACTCACTGTCAATTTGCACTTTATTATCGCTGCAGGAAGTTCAAAATCAATTGAATAGTCACGATCCGACCAAATTAAATAGTCACAAAAATGTAAGAGCTAAAGATATTTAGTACTGCTGTAATTACATTTCGAAAACCATTCATAAAACTGAAATCTGCCACATTCCATTAGACAGAAGGAGGTCTGTCGAGTCTGCTAGTATGTTATAAAAGACTGTTTCAATACATGTAAAATACTTTGTAAAATATTAAAATCGGACATTCTATTTAAAAGGTATAACGAATTTAAAAATGTAAATCTACAGAAATCTGCGGATTGTAGCGACCCAGTTATAAAATTGGGCCTGCGACTGGTGAGTTAGTTCATAATCCAAGGATATCAATTATGCCCACCAATATACATATATTGTTTTTATTTATAAAAATTACTGGACCGAAATCAAGAATTTTTCAATACCTGTAGAGTATTTTTAAATTTGCTAATTTTAAACTGTATTAGTAAGATATATCTTCGTTGTAAACTAAAATCTGTATATTGATTAGATTATAAATGTGTGTACCTAATAACCTGAGAGGAAGTAATTAAAAACTAAGTGAAATAAACTCTTATGTCAACTTATAAACTTACTATACTTTCCGATGCCATGAGTCGGTATCTACACGGATAAAACCGCGGGGCATTAATAATATAATATATAATTAGTAATATTAATTTAAAAGAGGGTATTTCGAAAACAATCCCTAAGACCTAGAAACTTGACAGCTTATAATACCCTGTTGATAAATTTACACTGTTTGCGACTCTCTAAGTCAAATTCAATACTAAACAAAATTCAACAGCGATTACCCTAATATTCTAAGTTCATTAGTGCCTCTTGATAAGAAGAGCAGAAATATCTCTCCTACAAAGTTTGTGAAAACACTTAATGTATATCAACTTGCAGAGACACCTTTCTTTACTTTTTGATATAATATGTAACAAGAGATAATATTAATTACTTTTTCAGTCAAAACGTCAGAAATTTGTTCCTTTATTAATACCCTACCATTAATTCATATGTATTTGTATCTTGATGAAATTTTCAATCGCCGATAAATTACTCTATTAATCATCCACTCCACCACTTTCATTTCGAACTCGCCTTGCTGAAATTACATTTTCCAATTTTCCTGAGTGTGGACTTGTGACCAGTTACCAGTAAAGACGTACCACCAAACTGTAAGAGGTATAAAAGGTCAGTAGCAGCCCATTAACTTCGCACTACTGGGCACAGGCCACATCACTCATATAAGAGAGGGTTTTTAGACCACCATACTGCTTCATTGCGGATTGGCAGGCATAGCACACTGGTGTACTCTCTATTCCTTTACTCGCATAGTCCGACATCATGGCAATATGACAAGACCGGAGAGAGATCAGGCGCAGGATCGACGGCTTAACGTGTTCTCCGAGGCATGGGGGTGGATCACACCGCCAACTTCCCAACTTCGGGCAAATCTTGAGAAAATCTTAATAGAAAACTTAATATCGATTTCGAATTAGGTCGACCCGGGACTCGAATCCAGTATCTCATATCTGTGATCGAACATACTATTAAACCAATGAGCAGGTACGAGGTATATTGCCCCTTAACTGATTAGCGCGCTTCCATCTTAAATCAAAATCAAAATATTCTTTCATTCAAGTAGGTTAAAAAAGCACTTTTGAATCGTCAGAAAGTCAGTCCGTTACTAATAAGCTTTCATGTGGGACTGGAAACAAGTCCAATTATCTTTGTCATTTAAATAATCTTCAATATTATGATATGCTTTTTGTAATAGGACGTATTTCTATAACATATTTCTTAAAACTATGTGGAGGCAAACTAAAAAAGTGATTCGAATATCTTATTAAAAATACGTGTGCTCAACCCGATAAATGATTTCAGAACCTTCTTCACTACAAAAAACGGCATTACAAGTTTATTTATATTTCTTGTATTAAAATTATGTGTTTCACTCCTTTTGCAGTATTAATGAGTATTATCACGGATATATAAGATATTGTTCAATATTTATATTTATAATGACGACGGTACTGTAAGAATTGATATATCTTTGAATTTACCTCTTAAGAGAAGCACGATATCCTAATTAATTGATATATGGCACGTATTGCTCTTTTTTAAAATAAATATAGTTTCAATGTCCACCTTAACCCATAACAGTATGCTGTAACACATGATGCTTTGAAAATAAGCGAAATACACCATTTTTGCAGCTTAGATTGTATCATCACTTACTATCAGATGTAAACACAGTCAAGCGCTAACTTGTCCGCAATAATAAGAGCAAACTATTTGCCGATATTTATAGTAGTAGTAGTAATAGCAGCCCATTAACGTCCCACTACTGGGCACAGGCCTCCTCACTCCGAAGAGCGAGGGTTTTTAGAGCATAGCCCACCACGCTGCTCCAGTGCGGATTGGCAGGCATAGTACACAAGTGCACTCTCTATTCCTTCACTCTCATAGTCCGATGTGACGGGAATCCGACACGACCGGAGAGAGATCAGGCGCAGGACCGACGGCTTAACGTGCTCTCCGAGGCACGGGGGTGGATCACACCGCCAACTTCCCAACTTCGGGCAAATATTGAGAAAATCTTAATAGAAAACTCAATATTGATTTTTGAATTGGCCCGACCCGGGACTCGAACCCAGGACCTCATGTCTGTAGTCGAACATGCTAACCACTAGACCAATGAGGCAGTAGAGGCCGATATTTATAGCACAACACCATTTAATTCCTTAACTCTATTTCTAAATAAAGCATATGACAGTGTTTATTAAAAAGTTATCAAAATGGCCTAAAAAAGAGCGTTTTCTGTAAAAGACATAAATTGTGACCTAATGTGACGTTTTATTTAATAAATCTTTTATAACTTTTATGAATAACGGATAATACCCACAGAAGTTGCAAAATATATCACTAAAACTTACCTGTATGTCAACAGTTCTTTGTTTGCGTTTATGTGGAATACTATCTGGTGATATATTATGATCATCTTTTCGCAAGTTTATTAAATATTCTTCTAATTTCACAAGTTTTGTTCGAGCTCAAGCTTTCACGTTGATATTTAACATATATAATAGACAATATATAAACGATTGTAACTATAATACAACATATCACCTGAAGGTAAGCGATAAGCAGGTAAGCTTGCTATTCTAAAAAGAGGTAAAACAGTTTCTAGATATTATCGTAACGGATCTCAAATTTTAAAGTGAAACTTTTCTCTCCATCGCCTCTATCTTGCTGCTAACTGCCGACTCAATAATACCCTTTGAATTACCCTGAAATATCCTTAAATCTCTTAGAAGACTTGAGGTTAATTGGATATCTGAAGCAAGAAGAAGAAGATTCCTGAATAAGGTCGTATTTCCGTGCTTTTCTGTAAGCTCAAGTGTCTCCTGATACGACTTCAATGATAATCTTGATTTTATGTACTGTATCATGTTCTACATATCATGCAACTCTTGTAAATCACTTATACTTAAGATAATTATTTCATTGAAAGAAATTATTTCATTAGAGTAAACTAAATTCGACCATAAAAGCATTTCTATTTAAATATAATATGGAAAATTTTATTATATTATAGAAAATGTTGTTACATAATTGCTGATATAATTATATTTTTGGAAATTTAATCATATTATTTTATTATATAACTGTTAAGTTGCAATTGGCGTCACTTGTGTAGTTCCCAAAGCCATGGGTGTAGAGGGAAATCTGTACTTTGGCACCGTTTAAATTGTGAAATGAATAACTATGCTTATTATAAAATTATTCGCGATTGACTTTAATGTGTGAATGAGTGAGAGGTCTAAAATCCACTTTTCATTATTTCCTTTCTTGTTTAGAATACATCAGATCTGTGTTCAACAGGCAAAGGCTTCCTCACTCCAAGGAGTGAGGGTTTTTAGAGCATAGACCCACCACGCTGCTCCACTGCGGATTGGCAGGCATAGTACACACAAGTGCACTCCCTATTTTTTGATTCTCATAGTCCGATGTGACGGGAATTCGACACGACCGGAGAGAGATCAGGCGCAGGACTGAAGGCTTAACGTGCTCTCCGAGGCATGGGGGTGGATCACACCGCCAACTTCTCATCTTCGAGCAAATATTGACAAAATCTTAATAGAAAACTCAATATTGATTTTAAAATTGGCCTGACGCGGGACTCGAACCCAGGACCTCATGTCCGTAGTCGAACATGCTAACCACTAGACCAATGAGGCAGTAACAATTAATGCTATTATTGGTAGGTAAAATATAAAGACATTGCTTTATAGACTAAATAAAACTAAATATTACGTGAGAGAAAAAGAAAATATAATTAAATCAAATAATAAGCCGCAACGAAATTACTTTCCATAGGTTGTTACTAAAATGCTGGCAACATTATCGCTGATCTTTTTTCCGTGATAAGCATCTACTCTAGGGTCATGTGTGGAATCCAGGCAACCTATTACAGAGATATTTAAAGAATAGTTTTGCTTCTGAGCCCTACTGTCCCATAGTTTCCACACCGAATATCAGAAATATGTTATCTCATGTAACAGATCCATATATCTGCAATTTTTTAATCTCGGTGTCAGTCGCCACAATACCAGCCAACGTTGAAGATAATTTTAATCGTGAAGGTGCCATGGTACTAACACAAGTCGCATCCCATACCAGGCACCTTCCATTCTTCCAGGGAATTAAAGTAATTCCATCAGGTCTCTTGCCATCGCTACGTAAAAAAATAAAGGTAACATATTTATATTTTGTATACAAAGTTACTCTAATCATACTGGTATTTTAAAATCAAAAACAGACAGTTTACTTTTTTTTATTTATTTATTTTAGGTCGCTGTTTAACTACTAAGGTCATTAGCGACCACAATGCCTAGAATAACATTTACAACAGTTTATAGATATTAATCATTTTTACAAACTTTATAGTATTTATATAATCCTTTATTATTAATTTATATATTACTTTTTATTTGTTAGACATGAAACTAAAGTAAAGTAATAGGTATTTGGACTTTACATATTTCAACAAATACGGAAACATCGAGCTTGAATGCAAAATGTAGAACTGTTATATAAAACATTCCCACAAATAGCTCACGCCGAATGAATCGCTTACAAAGTTTAAACGCTCTGGTTAAAGCACGGGAATTCTATAGAATTCACTATGTGTCTATAAAGTATTTCTTTGTTGGATTTCATATTATTTATATACATAAATGCAATATAATGAAAAGAATACGTAAAAGGCAATTAAAGTACCATTTCTTTATCTATAATCGGTGATTGGCTGAATATTGGCATGTTGGCCAACTGTTTACTGAGCTTGTTTCGGATTGGTTATTTTACAATTAGGTTTGCAAACTATATGGTTTAAGATTTGCGTATATGTTAATTTTCTGTATTTTATTCTATATTTTTCGTGTAGTTCCCGATCTCATGGGATTATGGTTCATAAATAACTCACGCATCATATTAATCGCTTACAAAAGCTTAGCATTCTCCGTATATCTTTTTTTTTACGCTGGGAAATGCCTTTATGCATGCCGTATAGAGTAAAATCTTATCGGCAGTGTGGGACTCGCTGGTAAGCCAGAATACCCACTAAAACCACGAATACCATGATACCTTCCGCATCCTTTACTGAAGCACCAGAGGATCGTTAGACGCAATCTACCCTGGCGATCCGGAAGATTCCTCTGGGAAAATTAAGAAGGAGGAAGGTAAAGCGCAAATCGACGCCTCCTACCTCCCACCCTCCTGCGCCGAAGTAATGGAGCGTCCACAGCATTCACCCTGTGACTCTCATGCGCCTCCTTCAGTTAAATTATTCTTTCACAGAAGGAGGCCACTGCCCTTCACTCCCTATCACCGGAACATCTTTTAAGTATTTATTTTCTTTAGTTTGTGTTATTTCTAATCATAAATATGCGACAGTGCAATGGTTTGTGGAACGCTGGCGCCATCTGCCTATCGACGTGCGGCAGAGGTAATAAGTGGTAGTCCGGCGCGAGTCTCTCGTCAGTTCTCGGGCGACGGCCCACTTGTGCGGTCGAAACTGTCGCGTTCTAAGCTATTATTGTTAACCGGTTTGTACAAATTGATATCGGTAACATTAAGGAATTGAAAATTATAATCCGAGTTAATTAATAAAGTGTTTGATTGCACCAACATTACCCACGAGCGCCCACAGTATGGAAATTATGGATGCCATTAATGACGATGTCGGCGGAGAACCCTACGCTCCTATGCTTTATGCTTTCCTTTCTCTCTATACATATCTATGCATCTCTCATTTCTCTCTATGCATCTCGACAAATACGAGTATAATATAACGAAAGTAGTGTATATGAAAGTCCCACTGTCATGTTAGCCAACTGTTTATTGACCCTTTTTCTAATTGGCTATTTTACAATCAGGTATATCTTGAATTCTGCAGTTCAGGGTTATTTTAATTATCTGCAGTTCTTTAGTTTCATAGTTGTCGTTCCCTGTCCTCAGTGGAAGTCCGTACTAAGCGATTTCTGCATTGCAAAAGTTTTCCTAAATCTCAATTCAATTGCAAGTAGTTTTTAAGATCTTTTGATGAGTATATCGAAATATCTACGGAATTAATAATGTTATTCGCTGACTTAACTTGAAATTGTATCCCCATATTCCCACGGGATTGGGACCCGATTTATCTGAATTTCCTTTCATGACGTAAAAGCTCCCAAAGAACGGGTTTCCCATATTTAAATATTATCAAATTTCAAATGTACTTTACATATTTAACCTTCTTAAAAAAGGATCCGCTTCCGTGTTGAATAGATAAATGTTAAAGTTAATTTGAAATCCTAAAAGTCTCTACCCGTTTTATGATGCTTTCTCGATTAGGATATTGTGTCGGAGGTCCCCAGGTGAGGAAAGTTTCACTCCTAAAATATTTTCCTCGAAGTAACAACAAAAAGTACGCCCTTTAAATGGAAGGGCGTTTGCCGTGAACTGAGTGTTAAGGGTGAAACTTTTAAATATTTTCTTTTACTTCGTTATACGTGTAACTTTATGGATGTTAATGTTGTCATATTTGTACGATGAATATATTATTTAGAAGGCATCTTTTACGACCTCGCAGGCAGAGGTCTTGGGATCGATTTGCGGCAGGAAAACTAGGAATTAACAAATTATTTTATATGTTTTTTTAAATAAAAGAACATAACGTTTCATTTTATTTTAATGTCAATGTATTTCGGTTAAAGCTTATATGCTAAAATTATCAAAAGCCACTATCACGGATCAAAGTATGAGTACCAGTTCCATTTTATTTATAATTATTTTAAATGCATTATTAATGTTTCCACTTCATTTCAAAATGAAATAAACATATAAATATGGGGGGTGGATAACATTTTTTGGATATTACTTCAGCAGTGGAATGAATATTGTTTGTCCATTTTATTGCTTTCGTACAAAATAGATTTGCCATTACATTTGGAATACTGAAAGTTATATACTTTCCTTTGTTTTTTGTATTTTTTTAAGATATTTATTTTTATTTCTTATTTAAGAAAACAAAGTGCGTGCGTACAAAGGACACATGTCAAAAGTGAAACTTCTTTGACAAACGAATTTTTAAGTATTGTTTATATTTATACAAATCCAAAACTTTAGATTTCGGAGACTTAGAGGAAGGGACAAAGGAAGATACATAAGGAATTACCTGAATTTAATTATCATTAAAAGTGTTAAGAATTAATACAAA
Organism: Elymnias hypermnestra; assembly: GCA_015832385.1. Taxonomy (NCBI): domain Eukaryota; kingdom Metazoa; phylum Arthropoda; class Insecta; order Lepidoptera; family Nymphalidae; genus Elymnias; species Elymnias hypermnestra. The sequence continues at coordinate 399,608 of JACTOM010000867.1, forward strand.
TAGTTTATTGAAATCAATAGTAAAGAGTAGAAAAGTTGTATATTAAATGATTAAATGACGAGTGGCAAATTAAAATGTCACGTTTGGCTATTTAAAATGTACTAATTTAGAAAATCGTATTTTCTAATTTGTCTGAGTCTAGACCGGAGCGAGGCTTCGGCCGCGGCTAGTTACCACTCTACCAGCAAAGACGTACCGCCAAACAAAGAGATTTGTATTCCGGTACGCTGCTGTATAAAAACCATAAAGGGTATATCGCTTCTTACCAGATTAGCGCGCTTCCATCTTAGACTGTATCATCATTTACTATCAGGTGAGATCATAGTCAAGCGCTAAACTGTCAGCAATAAAAAGAAACATGTTATTTGTAAATATTAAAACTACCTAACCTTCAAACGAATTTGTGTTCAGTAGTAGTACAAAATCTTTAAATTCGATTTTTGATGGGAAACTATATTGACACGTAAGAATGATTTATGCTGTGGTGAAACGTCACCATGTCACCTCTTTTCCTTATCCCCGAAGCTATCTATTGTGGTTTGTATACTGCTGTATTCGTAAACTGCTTTTAACTTAGACTCTTTAAAAGAAAACGCTTTTTTTCTACTTGATTAATTAAATCTCTGTTGTTTTTATCCGAAATTCGTTTCAGATGGTGTAAAGAGTTAGAGTTATCCGTTTCAGTAGGTAGTAAAGTAAGCCTTGTTTCAGTAAAGTTGACCCCTTACCTCGAGGGTATATGAGCGATGGTGCGCACTAAGGAATTTTACGGTCCATTATATTTTTATATAAAAATGTTGTTTTAGTCAACCCTATCATATTTTTCGAGACTATCGCGACTTTTATTATTATTGAAGTACTAAGTAAACCAGCTTACACTTTTCTGTAAGTAAATGTTAAAATAACTATGAGAGAATATAAATAAAAAGTTTAAAGTGCCTGCGTACAAAGTACACATGCCAGAAATTAAACATTTTTGGCAAACAAATTTTTAAGTCTTGTCTATATTATATTTAAAATAATCTTAAACTTTAGATTTCTAAATCTTAGAGGAAGGGAAAAAAGAAGATATGTTAGAAATTTAATTGCACTTAAAAGAGTTGAAAATTAATACAAATAATTTATTGAAATCTCAAACGAAGAAACGTATATAAAAATGCCACGTGTTTTTGTCAACATTAGAAAATATTAATATAATTATGGCTTTTTTAATTTAAAATTAGGATAAGAGAATTAATGCAACATGTTATTTGTAAATATTAAAACTATCAAAACCTTCAATCGAATTAGCATAAAAAACGTTGCACATCTTCGTGACGCTAATCAAGCGTTTCATCCGTAAAATAATAATAAAAAATCTGGTCGCTTTATTTACTTGTAAACCAGTAAGAAAGTATTAAAACTTCAATTTTAAAAAGCTCTACTCGCAAATAAAAGCTTTCGTTACAGCGACCTACATAATGCATTCAGTTCGGAGTGTTGTTTATTTAGTTGAAAACAAAAGACCAAAACGAGGTGTCTTTGAGCAGTTATTAACAGAGTCTTTGTTTCAGGAACGATGAACCCTTCCCCCGAGGGCCTGTGAACGATGGCGCGTGCTACAGCCGCCTGCCTCTTTACAGTCCATTTTCTCTCGTGCATTATTGGTGAGTTATACACACACTGTCATATATTTTTACAAAAAACCGCAAACGATTTTCACTCTTATGTCCTTAAGTAACGCCCGTTCATTCGGATGTGGGTAAAAATCTAAATATTTATGTATTAATTTAACGAAAACCGATCACTCGGGGATTACTTTTATTTTTAAGGTCCTCCAAATGATATAGTATTTAAATACTGTAGCTCTTAATTTTCACGGCTATTTACAAACTGATTTACGAATTATGAGGAAATCCGTAAAAAAGCGCGATAGGAGTGTTATATTTCACGTTAATCGCGAAACTGGCTTAATGTTAAGTGAGTTTACAGTAAGTGAACCCTGAAGCTACTAAACTTCTGGACATCATGCAAATGAAGAAAAGGTTTGAAAGAACAAAAACCTTTCTAGTTAGTAAAAGTGCAATGACAATGTATCGGCATTGATTAACATTAATATTATATATGACGGCGCCAAAGTTTTTTAATGTTGGTAACGAGGTGTACAGCGAGCTAGCAACAAACGTCTACCAACATTCAAACTACTCCCACTCGCAAAAAATAGTATAAAAGGACTTGTATTAGACTGGCGGGCACACAGCGTNTAAACTTCTGGATATCATGCAAATGAAGAAAAGGTTTGAAAGAACAAAAACCTTTCTAGTTAGTAAAAGTGCAATGACAATGTATCGGCATCGATTAATATTATATATGACGGCGGCAAAGATTTTTAATGTTGGTAACAAGGTGTGCAGCGAGCTAGCAACAAACGTCTACCAACATTCAAACTACTCCCACTCGCAAAAACTAGTATAAAAGGACTTGCATTAGACTGGCGGGCACACAGCGTCTTCGTCGGCGAAGACGAGGTCCCCGTTATCTGACGCACCCCGGCCGCGACTCCCAGTCGCGGACCCATGGGCGTCAAGATTAAGCACCTGTCCGATTGTCCTTTTCAGTAGCAGCAAACGTGCTCTAATAAAAATGCTCTAAGCATAGATCCCGAGCCTCGCAGGAGGCGCCCTTAGAGTAACGTTTTCCCCCGACGCAGCAGGCAGAGCTTCTGCGCTCACCACCCCTCTCGGTTACGCTGTCAAAGCCAGTAGGGCTAACAGCAACTACACACTTCGAAAGAAAAAAAATACTGGCGGGTAATCTTACTCGAAGTTCTCGCCGGTGCACACCTTGCACCCATAAACTATTGGTTTTTGTCATTTAATTTAAAGAAATAATTAATCATTTAAAGTGATAAAAAATGTCTGTGAAAATTGACTGTGGTTATTTAAACGATGGAAGAAAATAACCCGATATATATAACACACGTTTTAAATTACACAGAGCAAGGTTTTAAATTAGAGTAATGCTCTTAGAATTGGAGAGGATCCTGATTAACTAACAATTGATAAAAACTGAGAATTAAACTAAACTCTTAGGTACAGAACCTTTTATTACGTAAGACAGTAGCTAATTACCACTAATCACCATTCACGGTGTTGCCCTCCAAATTCCTTTATTAATTGTCATATTTCATGTGAATAATACTATTTGCAGTTAGTTGTCAATAGTTATACTGAAAATAATTTTTAAAACATTGCGATAGTTCTATAGCAAATTGGCTTTTATTACAATATTTAGAAATCCTACTAGACTAAACATATAGTAACACGCTCCAAACGTTTTTTACGTTTTTAAAATTTATGCAGTCGCTTTATATTTGGTCTGTACAAATTTGATCACATCTCTCAATTTCGGCTACAATTCAAGTGGCTCCCTATCCGACTTTGCCTGACTCTGCACACCCTTAATTTGCTTCACAATATTTTCGAAAACTTGTCTCCAAACTACCTATATAAACGTTTTAAGTATTGCTCACCCAGAACGAGACCAGTGTGTAGAATCGCGTTAAATAATAAATATATACACTGTCGCTTTTTTCGTTTATCTATACATTTTCGTTTGTTACTTAATAGATTACATTTCTGAACATCATTCCAGAAAGTTAATATTTTTATCTGTATCGTTTTTCGTTCTTTGCACTATCGAGATATTACTGGAGCCCAGCCACCGCTCCTGCGCAACCCACCTCGCTCAGAACTTTGTCTATGAAGTGATCACAAGAGGCATCCGCCTCCTTAGTACCTGGGTGATATCTACTACAAGTCTGTACTGACGGAAGACGACGTCTACAGGAAGAGAAATCCAAAACCTTCCGTCTCGATCAAACATTGTTTGGTCATTCGATCCGGGTGATACACAGTGGGATCATGAACCTGTCTAAGATCGCTTGACATACCTTCACATAATGCACATGCTTCTATGGTAAATCGTTTAAATATTCTAGCTTCCTATATTTGGAATACCCTACCTGAATATCTCAGGAATAAAAAACTCCGTAAAGGTTCTTTTAAATTCAAGGTGAAGCAACATCTTCTCTTCATTACGTGGAATTGTAACTTATTATCGCAACCTAAAAATATGGGTCTATATGTATATGTTATAATATATGTATATGTATATAACACATAAGTATATCTTTCGGTTATTATTATAGATGTATTTAGTTAAGCTCAAAGTTAATTTTATTGTACCTATACCGCATATTAAAAAGTACTCTCCCATGTATCAGGGCCTTGGGAAGAGATCTCTTTTTAGAATATAAGTAGTCCTATGTACACCCAATATATTTATTTTATAGTATTTGTTTTGGTACATAAATAAATAAATAAAGTTTCTCTTATCAAATGAATGTTGTTCAATCACTACACAATAAAGTACTGGCACCAATATATTATGAAACTAAAATATGTCTTATGAACAAAATTTTCAAACAGTTTCTGTGCTTTTATTTTTCAAGTAAAATTATTTTTCACTCCAATTACACTGAGAGTGGTGTTTACGTTCGTGAAATATCACAGATTGCCTTAGTCGTAAAATGTCACTCTACGCTTAGGGATCATAATTTAAAATTTAACACTTAATCAAGCCGGTGACAATCTGTGAATTTATATCCCCACCGAGGATCATTTATATCCATGTTTTCTTCACTTGTTATCAAAATTATTAGCGTGATTATGCTTTAAAAAGTCTTGCAGTAACCTTTTCTTATTTTCGTAATGATTACGAATACTTGAAAGCATTAACATCCACGTTATTTAGATTCTAAGACGCAGTTTAAATTCATAATATCGCCAGTCTCTACGTATAAAATTTAAGCGTTTCAAAGACTTAAAATAACTTATTACTATACTGTCTTTTATAATAATTAAATGGTTCTTTTAACCCTTTGAGTACAAAGCTTGATATGATTTAAGTGGTTTGGTATGTCCTTTATACACAATAGAAAGAATTACAAATTCCATCTAAATTTGATGAAAATAATCAAGATTCTGTACACACTTAAATAAAGAATTTGTTTCAAAAATCCTTCAGTAATTTATGCAACATATACGAAAATATCTCAAAAACTCTAAGAATTAAAGTCGTCATGTTTAGATAGTATATGATTTAAAAAAATGATGACCTAGTTTGATAAATTCTTGCATTCTGCCTTTTGTCGAATATCTTTGGATTTGTTTTCTTTTATAACATTGTGGTGTACAAAAAAGTAATTAAAATCTATAAACGGTAGAATCATCAGAATTATAAAACGTCAAAATGTCTAAGTCGCATGTGTGACATTGCTCAGATATTTACGCGGGTTATAAATGTTAAGACACTTGCTATACAGATTTACCTAGTGGAAGTGTCTCCGGTTGTCACATTGTGATCTTTTTTGTAACTTTTAGAAGTTACCATCACCAGATATGGTTAGATATGTTTTAACTGGACACGATAGAACATCCATTAATCTTAATGCATACAAGAAACCTAGCTTATAACAGCGGGGAAATCTATAACTGTTTCCACGTAATTCTAGAAACATATATAAAATCTAGACTGAAATCCCATTAACAGCTATAAAGTACATATAATACATTAGATAGATATTATGAGGATATTGGTGCGGGTCACGAATGTGAAGAGGATGTTGTTGTAGCAGCCCATTATTGTCCCACTGCTGGGTACAGGCCTCCTCACTCCTAGGAGATAGGGTTTTTAGAGCATAGACCCACCACGCTGCTCCACTGCGGATTGGCAGGCATAGTACACAAGTGCACTCTCTATTCCTTTACTCTTATACTCCGATGTGACGGGAATCGGACACGATCGGAGAGAGATCAGGCGCAGGACCGACGGCTTAACGTGCTCTCCGAGGCACGGGGGTGGAACACACCGCCAACTTCTCAACTTCGGGCAAATATTGAGAATATCTTAATAGAAAACTGAATCTTGAATTGGCCCGACCTGGGGCTCGAACCCAGGACCCCATGTCTGTAGTCGAACTTGCTAACCACTAGACCAATGAGGCAATGAGCAGTTAAGAGGATATTAGTGCGAGCCACAAATGTTGTGAGGATATTGGTGCGGGCCACAAATTTTATCCAGGATATTGTTGCGCGTTACAAATGCTATGAGGATATTAACGCGGCTTACAAATATTGTGAAGATAAACTTGTAGGTTACAAATATTATGAGGATATTGTTGCAGGCCACAAATCGTATCGGTGCGGCCATATTTCGTCTTATAAACATTATTTTTCATTTTTAACCATATTTATCGTTACTCTGATTTGTATGCCTGCCGCCTTCCGCTAGGAAATTCTTTTACCTATATCTGCCACGAGTCAGGGAGTGTGGGATTCACCAGCATGGTCTGAATACACACTAAAACCCAGCGACATTCTCTGCAACCTGATTTACTGGGTGGCTTAGGCTCAGTTTTACGATTTCTGCTCTATATCATTTAAATGTATAAACTTTTATTAAATATAAAATATTTCAGCAATATATGAAACGAGATATCATTCAATAATCGCTGCAAATATTTATTTAAACATATTACATTTTAAGCAAATTATATACTCACAGCAGTGGAACATGTAATCGTGTTAAGCACATTTCAACGGATACCGCCATCCAGCCTCTTCCAGGTTAACGCGTCCTATTTAACTTGGCTTCAATATTTACTTTTGTTTATTGTTTAACGGGCGTTTAAAATATAATGAATAAAATATAAAGACGTTATTTCGTCGTCGTCTCAATCGATGGACGTCCACTGCTGAACAAAGGTCTCTCAAAGGTCTTACTTTAGATTTCTGAGACTTAGAAGGTAGGGAAAAGGGAAGATAAGTTACGAATTTGATTATCAAAATCAAAATCAAAATCAAAACATTTATTCGCTGAATACGGTGAACATAGTCCTCATATTCTACTTATTTAAGTTTGCGAAACTACAGGTTTTAGTAAATCTATGGAAAGGTATCTTTACATTATTAATCCAATAATTACAATTTTATTACAATTAATCCTACCAACATTATATCGAACCAATTTTCAATTAAAATTACTACTATTAAATGATGTTATTAAAGTGAACTTATATCTTACATTACCTCTTATTAAATATAGTGTAAATATTGTAACTTATTATTACTTATTGCTAATTTCCCTTTAAACAGTCATCAACGGAGTAAAAAGTTTTATTGATTAGAAAAGATTTGACAGAATTTTTAAATTTTATACAATTTTTAAATTGTGTGTCATTTATTGAAATCTCTAATGACGAATTGTAAATAAAAAAACCACGGGTTTCTTTTTAAATATTAGGAATTAATAATTAAATTTTTACATATAAAATTTAGAAAAGAGAACTTATGATTTTTTTGTTTTATGCTAAAACTACCTAGCCTTCAAACGAATTAGCATAAAAGTTTTACCCCCAGAAGTTTCACTTCAAAATGTGTGTTTCATTGTATCGTGGCGTTCAATAAAACACTACCTATCTATCTAAAATTCGGATGTATGTGTTGTATTGTGTTTGATTTCTCGTTCATGGACTTCATATTTTTCCTATATTGGTCCATTCCTTTCTAGTTTAATGTGGTTGTACGTTCCGGCCTCGACTGATTACAACACTCTTGGGAAATTCAACTATACAAGCGACTTGCACGAGACGCTCAAATTTTCACATTTCTAGTGCATTTCTTTCTATACTAATACCATAAAACTGACAAATTTGTTTGTTTAGTTTAACGGGCGAAACAATAGAACTGCTTAATCGATGTTTTTATTTATACATTTATATATTTATTGCACTCATTATATTACACACTTTAGACTACTTTCTAACAGACTTCAAAAAAGGAGGAGGTTATCAATACGTCTGTATTTTTTTTTGTCACCTCATTTCTTCCGACTGGGTGGACCTTTTTTTTATATGAAAGGTGGTCCCATTTTTTTTTAAACCAGTTCTGATGATGGCATCCATGAGAAAACCGGATAAGTCTTAAATTTACACAAGCATGTTCTCGACAAATGGACGAATAACTCAAGATTACGCCAACCGATTTCGATGATTATTTTTTTATTAGAAAGAATATAATTCATGGATTGTTTTGTGCTAGTTTGGTTAGGTTCTGATGATGGAATCCATGACAAAGTGATGGAACTCTTCAATTCTTAGGAGCAAATAAACGATACTTGGCAGAATCTTCTATAAGCTATCCAGATGTTTGAGTTTCCTACCGTGACTTCTGTATGGTCAAGAGGAAGTCGTAGTTAAATATGAAGATCAATGGAACCCCTCAACGGCTTACAGTAAGGGTGCGATTTTTGACAGAATATATAACTGTCTGTAATCAAATGGCAATGACCTTACGTTTGTTGCTGCAGTGCAATATTTGAAAGGTGAATTATGTGTGNATGCAAGGATCGTGGCAAGTGGAAGGATGTTGTCTCTGCCTACCCCTATGGGAATGAGGCGTGATGCTATGTATGTATGTTCAAAAAAAGGAGGAGTCTTTCGACTGGGTGGACCTATTTTTTTTTATATGAAAGGTGGTGCGTGTCATAGGGTTCCATTTTTTTAAACCAGTTCTGATGATGGCATCCATGAGAAAACCGGATAAGTCTTAAATTTGCAAAAGCATGTGCGTGACAAATGGACGAATAATTCAAGATCACGCCAACCGATTTCGATGATTATTTTTTATTAGAAAGGATATACTTCATAGATTGTTATTGACAGTTTGTTTAGGTGCTGATGATGGAATCCATGACAGTGTAAGAATTAAAGTGACGGACCTCTTCAATTCTTAGGAGCAAATCAACGATACTTGACAGAATATTCTATAAGCTATTCAGATATTTGAGTCTCCTACCGTGACTTCAATGGAACTCCTCAGTAAGGGTGCGATTTTTGGCAGAATATATAACTATCTGTGATCAAATGGCAATAACCTTACGTTTGTTGCTGCATTGCAATATTTGAAAGGTGAATTATGTGTGAAGCGGTGGTAGTGGAGTCTTGGGGAGGGGGAACTTTTGTATGTTGGTGTTGTGCTCGATCACCATATAAAAGACTGGTGATAGCGGGGTGGCAAAATAACCGATCCATAACTTATAAGGTTCCCGGTTCCGATCCCGGGTGTGGCAATATAAATGTAAATTTAACTTTGTAAAGTTGTTTCATTTAAACGGTGTTATCTCATTTACACATATTGAGACAAATTGGTTAGTTTACTTCCGATTCACTAAAAATCAAAAAAATAAATAGAATTTTTACAAAGGAAGAAAAATACGAAAAACACTATAAAAGAATACGCAATTATTTCTAACTCTTTAGAACATATTAATATATTTATAAGTTTGTATTGAAGGCGGCTCCTTGTTTGTTAAAATTTCTATTTATTACACAATAGTAACGTTGATACAAACTAAGAACTGCCACTAGATGATTATTACTTCATTCTCATGTGCTCCCTTTCTTATGCCAATCGCCCCACTCAAAAATAATAAGTCCACCAATCACTAAGCAGAGTTTAATTTATTTGAGAATTTCCGGAATAGCATTAAACCGGATGTAGTGCGCGTACGTTTCACTGATATAATTGCAAAGACCTCAGCATAATAAACAAATATAGTAATTTAATAGCGATTTACAAGTAAAATAATAATGATCGCTAACACATATAATCTAATTAAATTAACTTAAGGCCAATTATGGATTTTACATTTGTTTACTTTACTAATAAGCGCCGGAGAGATTGTACGTGGGTATAAGTTTGTTTATGAATGGAGCGTATGCTTGTGTGTGTGTGTGTGTGTGTGTTTGCGCGTGTCTGACGTATGTGTTATGTAAAGAATAAAATACAAATACAATAAAACATAATACAAAACTTTAGTTCGCTATTGTAGAAGATTTCGGCCTACGAGTAAGATTCCTTAATTTTTTTTTATATAGCATAGTATAATTATGGAAGAAGGGCAATGGCTACATATAGTCAAATTACGATTGATGGAAGCGTAGCTTCATTGAAAAATGTTTCAAAAACGGGAAAGAATTATTCCTTACTTTCATTGAAGGCGCAGCGTAAACGGTTGAAGTTACGGAATTGTATGACGGAATTGTTAGATTAACTCACTATAGCCTTTAATATTTGTTATATATTAAACAAGTTTTTTAGTCTTGTTTACATTTATATAAATCTAAAACTCTAGATTTCTGAGACCTAAAAGGAGGTAAAAAAGGAAGAAGAACGTTAAGAATTTACAGAATTGCATTGTCATTAAAATATTAACCGTCGAAAATTAATACACATAATTTATAGAAATCTCAAAATGACGAATTGTAAATAAGAATGCCACCTGTTTTTTGTCAATATTAGAACTTATTAATTAAATTCAAGTGTTTCAAATTTAGAAAAGAGAACTTATGAAATATTTATATTTTATGAAAAATAGTATATTAAATTTCTAAATAACGAATGTCAAATTAAAATGCCACATGTTATTTGTAAATATTAAATATCCCTTACCTTCAAACGAACCTAAAGAAAGAAGCACCTAAAGAAGTTTTACTTCAAAAATATGCCTTACGTTGACTAAAATGCAAATATTACTATAGTAACATCATCACTCTTATATAAAACAAGTAATACAATAAACAGAAGTCAACTTCTGTTTAAAATTGTGTTAAAAGCAAGTGTACAACTTTAAACAACTTATTCTAACTAAATTGGTTGAATAAAAAAGTATTTTATAAGATTTGAAATTTGAATAAATTGATGTGATACTTAACTTAGTTAACTAAGAAAACTCATAAAAATAATGCAGGCTATCTTTGTTTAGGAAAGGCAATATTTAAAGGGAATTTGTAACACCTAAGTCTTATAAATATTTACCAATAAATATGCGGCAGACAGGCTGTCTGTTGGGCAATTTCGCCAGAGGTTTTGTAACCAAAGTTAAAATTGCTTGTAAAATGTCACAACGTAACAAGGGATTAAATATTTAACGGACAATAAAGTTTTTAGTCAGCGGTAGATTTATATTACTAGGCAGTTATTTTGTATATTTTTTTTAATTTCACTTAACCATAAAAAGCTTTATTGCTCTTAATTTTTTATCATCAATGTCTTCGCTTCTCTTCAACCGATGGACGTCCACAGCTGGACATAAGTCTCACCCAATGTTGTCCACAACGTCCATCGCTTCGTCGTATTATAGATACAAAACTCGTCAGCGAGCAGGCCTGGAGAACGGCTGCCTTCTTGTGAGAAATCTCGCTAAAGGAGACACAGCAAATGGAGGACAATGAATGCCCCTGAAACACTCCGCTCCCGACGTAGGGGAGGAGAAATCAGAAGACGGAGGTTTTTACAACTTTCCCTTTATAGAGAACCTCTGCCTCCCCATGCATGGATGAGGACGTGACCCGCTGGATTTTAGTGAATATTCTGGCTCTGCTAGCACTCCGTGCGTAAATGCATTTTTCGGCACCATAAAATTTTATGAACCTCGCCTATTGCCATTTTATCTTTGATATTTTTAAGACTATGCCGGATAATTTGGTTCTGCTACGGATCTCCGCATTTCTGATGCGATCACGTAGAGAAACTCCGAGCATAGTCGTCTCCAACACCCCCTGCGTGACTTTATGCTTTTGATTGAGGCCCATAGTTGTGACCACGTTCCTGATCCGTAGGTGATCACTAGCACTACGCACTGTTTGAAGACTTTGGTCTTCAGGCACTGACGGATTCTGGACGAAAAGATTTTCCATCATTTCCTGGAAATCTATAGGGTATTAATCAACTAAGTTTCATTAATCTTAAACATCGCTATGCATTAACAAGCCGACGCTTACAATTCCTTTTAGCTTTATTGAACATAAATAAATGATTTAAGCATGTAAAGTCAGTTAAAAAAGCTGTAATGACCCAAAAGATACGTGGATTAATTCCAAGAGATCCAAGGCTTCGAATCATGGGAATTCTCCACTAAGTATTCTCGCAAAACGTGTATTAAACTGTTAGTTAAAATTAATTTTATTGGAAGGCTACATTTTGATGAAACCTGCATGTATTGAGATGTGAAATGTCTCATTGATCTAGTGATCAGATTTTTCAGCTAAAGACGATACAAATTCCTAGGATCGAGTCAGGTCGGGTGAATTCAATATCTGATATTGAGTTTTCTGTTAATAAAATCTCAATATTTTCCCGAAGTTATGAAATTGGGGGTGTGATGCTCCCCCTTTCCTCAGCGAGCATATTAAGCCTTTGGGCCTTCAACTAATCTCTCTCCAGTCATAAAGAGGTTAGATGAGTGTAAAAAAATTGAGAGTACACATACACCTAATCCTCAGTCAGATATCAGGGATGAATATTCGTGGATGAAGAGGGTTTCGGGTTTGAGTGGGAATTGCGAGGCCTCCTGCCTCGCCTATTCACACCCGTGGAAAAAAAGTTCTGTGATGGATCTATACTCTAAAAACCCCTCTTACCCATGAGTTAAGAGCTACAACTTTTTCTTATCTCTCTTTCCTGTCCAGGTTTTCAACTCACATCACTTAAAAAAAATCAACACGTCTATACATTGAGCCATCATCGCTTACTTCTAGAATTAAATACTAAAGTACATCTGAATGTCAATATTGAGAATTATGAATCTTAAATAATAATATTTTAACCGCTCTTTACTTCAAATACTTTATTTATGTAGACCTTATCTTATTTTAGCAAAATTTATAGGGTTGTTTTCTGACCTTTATAAAAGGTACTATTTGGTTTGACCATTATTTGTAACAAATTCTTATTAATTTAGAACCCATGTTGCTTTTAAATTGAAACAAAGGGTTACATTGGGCAGTCAATTATTTAATATTTATATACATTTGGGTTAAAAACTTCTAAAGGCAAACCCTACACTTTATCTACACATCACGCTCAGCTATGTAACGCTCATTCATCGCGTCACTGTTTTAATTTATTACTTAATATAACACTACTAACAATACTATAAACAATAATTTACACACAATTGTTCTAGTATCTAAATTATAAATTACAATGTTTTACGTATGGAACAAAATAAAAATAGTTGTCTTTCATGTCATTAACTTCTCCTTGATGAATTTATTACTTTGGCACACACTTTACTGTATTTTTAAGATATTAACTCATAAATTAAAGTCCCTGATAGTAAGTAGTGATCCAATTTAAGATCGTTAGAGGTAATTTACCTGTGAATGGTTTTTACAAAACTTCCTACCGGAGTGAAAATATTTTGCTTGGTGGCACGTGTTTAGTGTTAAAGTATTAAATAGGCACGCAATTGAAAAACATAGTTTCCTAAACCTACTGATAATCGAAGTTCATATTTCTGTTAACAAAGTTAATACCTCTAATCTCTACACCAGGGAAACAGCCACATTTTACACTTACTAGTTGTTCTCCATGGCTTTATCCGCGTAATTTTGGATACCATTTTTTTTTTCAAATAGCATCAGTTACTCCTTATGATATCAGTTATCTGCCAGTTAACGTCTTGTCGAAACTAATCCAGCCAGTTTAGAGATTAGCGTGAAAAAACAGACATGCATTGAATGAAAAACTGTTAAATTTTATATGTATATTTTACAACACTTTTGCCTTTAATGTTTTAATGCAACATTGTAGTTTTAATAAATGTGTACCATACAATTTTTAAAGAAAAGTGGATATTGAAACTGTCGGGCTGAGTACAGCAAAGTGTAGCCAAACTTAATATATTAAATTTAGTCAAGCGTATAGTTGTAAAATACATTGTAAGTTAAGGGGACAGAAAACTTTTAAAAAGGTTCCGTCAAAGTAAATATCTAGCTTTAACCGGTAGGGATGGGCAAATGGTTCTCATATATATATATATATATATATATATATATATATATATATATATATATATATATATCGATATTTTTATGACAGGAGCGCGATTACTGAATAAAATGTCAAAATATGCAAATATAATGACAATTAACGCCAATTGGGCAGTTTAATTTATTATTGAAATACTGATATGTCTTATTAGTATAGCATGGAATCAATTAACCCAATATTTGATTGACTACAGCACCTCTTATCTGAATTGTATATTTAGAAAATAAATGAAATTTTTTGTATCCATTTCATTTAAATAAATTTATTGGTCATGTTAAAAGTTTAAAGAATGTTTTTTAGTCTAAAGCAATACTCGGATAGCAATACAGATAAACACGTTAGAGCTCTTTGACTTATTTAACTCTTACAAATATAGATTAGAATACGTAAATAGTACAATGTATAATGTATTGTAAATAAATATATTAAATTTGATATTAAATACCAAAAAACGATATCAGTGAGGTCAAATGGAAATAGTGAAATCTTCCTGACTTATATTGTACTCTCTATAATATAATTTTATTTTAAACTCATCTTATTTATAAGTCTTTTGTTGTTATTATTTATAAGTAAACTGTGACACGTATGAGTATATAAATACTTACACACTTATATTTCGCGTAATGCGTAAAGCTTTACTCAAATTCATCCCCACCGTGTCATAGCAATTATCACTTGAAAGACATCGAAATTTCAGTTCATCCCTTTTAACCAGCAAAATGTTACAGGAGTGAGAGAGTAAACTTTTATTGTACACCACAAGAAATATATACAGAAAGAAACAACATTTGAAATAAATAGCTATGTATCGACTTCTTTCTTGCTACCTTTGGGTTAGAGATTGTAGAAACATAAAATGGGGTAGAGCGTTGTGAATCAATATGCAATAAATAGATTCATAATTGAAAGAATAAAAACACAAATATATTATATAAACATACCCTAGTTCAATATATATATATCTTTTTATATGATAACTTTTTACTGCAAGTTTTTATACGATATGAATATTCACTTCAAAGACATCGATATTTTTGTCCATCCCTATTAACATTTTTCATTAAACCGGTGTTTGTTATTTTCTCTGCTTTCATTGTAAGTTCTACATGAATTTTGTGATGGTATGATCACAATATACTAGCGAACCGAGGTTTTCCATGGGTGGTAGAACATAGTCTGCCTGCAGGTTTTGTCTACCATAGAACCGAGTTATATAGATTAAATATACTGGTATATGTAATTTAATGTCTATAGTACTTGAAGTGTTTTAATGTATCTTATTACGTACATACAAAACAGATAAACACGATCTAAAATATTTATTTATAAATAATATACGAATTGTTATGGCTTCAAGCGGGTCCAGATTGTTTTTCGCACTTACTATTTCTATTACTTCTAAAATATTTATTCAAATTATGTAATGTTATAGATCGTAGTAATTTATATTAAATGTTTTACGTAAGTATCGCATTTTAATATCGATACTTGACAAGGTTTGATACTATATCCGTCTGTATAACGTTCAAATTAATGAATTTCATGTTAACTTGTTTAATGATACAGTAATTTATCCATAGGAGTTAGATATATGCCATCGTGAATTTTTTGTAGATCCTTTCAAATTCAAAATGTCTTTATTCAAGTAGGCCTATATAGCACGTTTGAATCGTTTTGTTACTTTTCGTTGTCGTTTTTTTCATATATTCTTTCAATGTATGACTGATGATATTATAAAAGAACGACTTACAATCTAAAGTTACGAGGGATTCTTCGCGCCCTGTTTTGTGAAGAGCCCACAAGAAACTCAGTGGGGTCTACGTTTTTTTCTCATCATCATTACAATTTATATTTTTAATTTATTTTATATCGATTAGAGCAATTCATTCTATCCCACTCCTATTTATGTTTCTAAGTAATCCTTCAAATTATAGAATGATTTTTCAATTAGTTATCTTCTAATAAAAGATTTAAATTTATTAAGAGACATCTTTGTAACCTAATCTGGGAGTTTGTTATGGAAACGTAAACCCTTGAATGAACTGTCAATTTTATGTAGTCTACTAGAATTAACAGCAAATTTATTTGTGTTTATTAACTTATATGAGATGCATTCAACTTTTTTTGGTAAATGCTTCAATATTTTTATGGAAGTACAACAAGTTTTCCAATATGTATACGCCGCGAAGTTTCATCATTTTTACTGCTCTGAATTTGGTACTTAACGAATCATTTGGACCGATATTATAAATACCACGAACAGCCCATTTCTGCGGTACAAATATTGCATTTATATCAGCAATACCCTAAAGTACAATACCATATGACATAATGCTGTGAAAATAACTGAAATGGACCTGTCTGGCAGTTTCTACATCCGTTATAAAACGAATTATCCTGCGATACATTGTTTTGTTCTTTTTTGAAGTAATAACTCTTATGGGAGTGTAAACTGTTTCGTTGCGTAACGCGTTACAGGATAATCTATCTGGTTTCTCTTTCTTTCACGCGTGTAGCAGTGGTTGACAGGCTCACTCTCTCACTCTAACCCTGTGCTAACAGCGCAAGCCGTCTTTCAGACAGATGCTTTTCCCTCTCTCTATTCAGTGTTTAATAAGCGATAGACATATATCAAAATCAAAAATCAAAAATATCTTTATTCAAGTAGGCATATTACAGCACTTTTGAATCGTCAAATTATATTTTTTTTCCACACTCTGATTCTAATATACATCTGATGACGGTACTCAAGATCGGCTTAAAATCTAAAGTTACGAGGGTTCCTTCGCGCCCTGATCCGAGAAGAACCCACAACAAACTCAGTCGGGTTTTTTTTTTTACCATCATCATTACAATAACAAATTAGTTTACTATATTTTAATTAAAATTAGAGCAATTTGTTCACTCCCAAGCGTTTCTATCGTCTAGGTAATCTTGCAACTTATAATACGATTTTTCTATCAACTTTCTTTTAACAAAGACTTTGAATTTATTAATTGACATCTTTAGAACGTCTTGTGGGAGTTTATTATAGAAACGTATACAGTTACCCTTAAATGAGTTGTTAATCTTATGCAGCCTACTAGAATTTATAACAAGTTTGTTTTGGTTTCGTAAGTTATATGATGTACATTCACTCTTTTTATTAAAAGAGTCAACATACCGTTGACAATGATCACATAAAGTAGAACTTAATCATATTAATATACATACGATTTAAATAATAATCTAAGTTTTTTTAAGTTAGGCTTTTTCAATATTAAATAGTTCAACTTAGATTGGTTTTGTATGTTTTTTGTTTATTATTTTCCCAGTTTTCATTGTAAGTGTTAAGTGATTTTTTGTGCTGGTTTTCTCAATTATAATAGATTAGCTTTCATTATTCTTCAATCCACGTTAGTCCCTGTGCAATGTTGGGGCAAAGTTTTGACGAGGGTGACCCATTATTATTCCTTTGAGGGCGAGAAAGTTTTAATAGGTTCCTAATAGTATATGAATGTTTGCAGGCTGTTTATACTTGAGTATGATTAAATAAAACGAACTTTTTACGTTTAAATTTCAGTGTTTTCACTGCTTTTTTGAAGTAAAAGTGTGGACAATGTTATAAAATTTTCTTTATTTTGCTATAGGCCCGTTCATAATTAATCAATAGTGTTATTAGTTCAAATCATTGAGGCCCACGATTAAAGCTCAAAAAATACACTGTTACTTTAAGGAGAAAGAAAGATAGAAACTTTTTTTAAGAAAATTTTATAAGAAACGTATTCTTAAAGAATTTGCTTAACTATTTTGCGTGATCAAATTCTAATTTGAAAGTCCCCCATGCTAGCATTATGCTGCAGTGAACTGAAGCGCTGATTTTAACTGGGAGCCTTTAATAAGTGATATCACTATATGATACAATATGAATACATTATATCTTTTACTATTTTGAGTGTTGCATATTTCTCTATCTATCTATTTGCGTGTTCTGCACATTATATCTATTACTATTTATTCTTTATAGCTATAATATATCTGTTACAATTTATTCTTTAGTGCTACATTATATCCACAACGTATAAGTATCTGATATCATCAATTGAAAAAGCTAAACCTTAGTGAAGTAAAAAAAAAAGTAAAAAGTAAGTAGCAGCCCATTAACGTCTTACTGGTGGGCACAGGCCTCCTCACTTCGGACACCACTTCGGATTGGCAGGCATAGTTCACAAATGCACTTTCTATTCCTTCACTCTCATAGTTCGATGTGACGGGAATCCGACACGACCGGAGAGAGGTCAGGCGCAGGACCGACGGCTTAACGTGCCCTCCGAGGCACGGGGGTGGATTACAACGCCAACTTCCCAACTTGGGGCAAATATTGAGAAAATATTAACAGAAAACTCAATATTGATATTTGAATTGGGCCGACCCGGGACTCGAACCCAGGACTTAGTGTCTGTAGTCGAACATGCTAACCACTAGACCAATGAGGCAGTTCTTAGTGGAGTATCACCTATTAATGCAATTAGTTTTTCAAACTACCACCGTTTAAAAATTCGTAAATAACCTTATGAGGAGAAATATTTAACGGAACAGAAGTTGTGCATGAATACTATTAGAAATCTTGTTATTTAATTTCTTTTAAAAATATTAAGCTCGCTTAAATATTTCATATCTATGACATCTTAAATTTGGTAATATACCTTTGAACGATGAAGGAAATTGGTGATCCAGACTGACGAAATGTATAATTGGAAAAAGTTACCAAATCCAGTAAATTTTACCCTAGAGGAGGTTTTATACATATATATGACTATATGTTGTTTTGTACTTATTTTTATACAGGAAGGAAGGAAGGCGTTGTTTTACAAATAAATAAAAAAACGAATATATAAGGAAACCTGTCTTTAATTTCATTTGTTATTGCTAACAAGTCACCGCTTGCCTGTGGTATGGTAAGTGATGACACTATCCAAGATAGAAACGCTCTAATCTAAGCCCTAAACTTGTTAGCAAAACTAGTGAAGAACTGGCATAGTGAAGCCTTCAAAAGATAATTGAAGTCATTTTTTATTGCAGTATGTCATCAAGACACCGGTAATAGCAGACCGCGTGATCAAAGCACAGTGTCGGAGTCATCCCGTCGGTTCAGAACAGAGTTCTTAGAAGACTGGCCACAAACTCCTGGTGCACCATACTTCGATCCTAGTACACCAGAAAACGTAACTGGTTTAGTTGGACACCCGGTCACCTTGCTATGCAAAGTAAAGAACCTTCAGAATAGAACGGTATGTCAGTTTATTATATTTATTATCATACAAGAAATAAATACAAACTTGTAATGCCATATTTGAGAGTGAAGAAGGTTTAGAAATCATTTTTTAGTTTGAGCATACGCTTTTTTAATAAGATACCGATTAGTTTTGGATTTGTCTACATAATTATAAGAAATATGTCAAATATGTCCTTTTACAAGAGGCATATTATCATTTTGTCGATTATTTAAACGATATACTGTTTGAACTTGATTCCAGGTGTACACTGAAGCAAAATATTACAAATTGTAGTATACTATATTTAATAACTATATCTAAAATAGTTTTAGAGTCGCTCACTAATTTGCAGGTTAAGTAATACTATTCTCATATTCTTCATTATTATATTACATACTTTGAATGACTTAAAACACAATACTAACGTTGATACAAACTAACACCTGCCACTAGGCGAATATTGCTTCATTCTCCTGTACTACCCCTCTTATACCAAACGCCCCACTCAAAATAATCGCCGCACTCAAAAATAATAAGTCCACCAATCACAGTCGTCGTGAAAACGACGACTTCTTAAATTTGAGAATATCCGGACTGCGTTAAACCGAATGTAGTGCATGTGAAAGTTTCACTGATATAAAAACCACAAATAACAATCATGATCGCTAACAAGAGTAACCACATAATTTCTTGCCGCTTTCTTCTGAGCGGAATCAACTTTCCGAACCTAAGATACATTTGTTACCAACGGACAGACTGCTGCCGATTTAAATTAAAAATATTCATTATTCAATTAGGTTCAAAAAGCACTTCTTGAAAAATGAACATTTCTATTTTGATTTTGTCTTAGTAGTTTATAATTGAAAACTTTGTGGGTATTGATTGAGACTGAGCTATCATATTCGACTTTGTAAGGTTCATTCGCGGGAAGCAGGTTCTTGTCGACTAGGAGATTATAAACCATAATTACCATATATTGAATTTTAGAAATTAATAGTGACAGTAATATTTTTATAGCTAAAGCTTCTTTAGCCACGTTGGGCACTTTTTGGAGGTATTGAATGAGACTGACCCGTTACGATCTCTTATCTCTACAATATGGGTCCAAGAGAGTCGCTAAGAAACAAATTCAGAGCAGTAAAAATAATGACAGTTCACGGCGTATGTATATTAGAAAACTTGTTTTACGGCAATAAATAAAAATAAAATTGCTCTAAATTCTAGTAGGCTACATAAAATTGACAAGTCATTCAAGTGTAACTGTATACGTTGCCACAACAAGCTCCCAGAAGAGGTTACAAAGATGTCTCATAATAAATTTAAATCTTTTATCAAAAGAAAGCTAATTGAGAAATCATTCTATAATTTGAAAGAATACTTAGAAGACAAAAAAGCGTGGGAGTTAATGAATTATAATGATGATAACAAAAAAAAAAAAACGTACAGCCGACAGAGTTTGTTGTGGGCTCTTCTCAGATTAGGGCGCGAAGGAACCCTCCTAACTTTAGATTGTAAGTCGTTCTTTAATGTTATCATCAGTCATTAATTTCAATAATATATAGAAAAAACGATATTTGACGACTCAAAAGTACTAAGATAGGCCTACTTGAATAAAGATATTTTAAATTGGACTTTGACTATGAATATATTTGTATTTCATATAGTTATTCACGCCTTGATCAAGTTTTCACGTCCTTTTTACAGTCTTAACACACGCAAAAGTATTTATTATCAAAAGTAGATGAATCTCAGATTAAACATTAAAAACTACAATGGACCGAATTCTAAATTTATAACTTTAATATTTGTAAATTATATTTAAATACAATTTCCCAGTGTGAAAATTGAAAAATGTTCTCTAAAATGTTTATATCTCGGAAACATGTAAAACTACAGGGAAGCGTGGCTATTTCTATTTCGAAATTGCTCAAGGAAAAGCATGAGGAAATAATATTCAATATTACCCGTCCGATGATAATACATGCTTCAAAGGTTGTGGAAATGGCAAATGTACGATATTCTATTATGCATTTCGTGCCGAATTTGGCAGCTGTGCCCTCCTCCCCATTTCGTATGCAACATACAATATATTTTAATGCATAAGCTTTTGAGCATAAATATTGAACAGGTTGAAATGTTCGCATAGAGAAAGATTTTTATGCATTTGATGGTATAAAATGTTATAGTCATACCCCATATCTATTTACGAAGACCGCACTGGAAATTTAAATTTTTCCTTTTTATATACATACTGTTAGTTTAGTTTTATTTAATAAATAAAATTAAGCAGCGTAGTCGGTCTGTACTCTAAAATCCCTCTCTCCAATTAATGACGAGGCCTGTGCCCAGCAGTGGGACGTTAATAGGCTGCTACTTACCTTATCTTTTACTATATAGGTACTAGGTGAATATTAAGTAAGTAGCAGCCCTTTAACGTCCCACTGCTGGGCACAGGCCTACTCACTCGCACGAGTGAGCGTTTTTAGAGCATAGACCCACCACGCTGCTCCACTGCGGATTGGCAGGCATAGTACACAAGTGTACTCTCTATTCCTTCACTCTCATAGACCGGTGTGACGGGAATCCGACACGATCGGAAACAGATAAGGCGCTGGACCGTCGGCTTAACGTGCTCTCCGAAGCACGGGGGTGGATCACACCGCCAAGTTCCCAACTTCGGGCAAATATTGAGAAAATCTTAATAAAAAATTCAATATTGATTTTTGAATTAGCCCGACCCGGGACTCGAACCCAGGACCTCATGTCTGTAGTCGAACATGCTAACCACTAGACCAATGAGGCAGTTAGTTAAGTGAATAGTAACAGGTGGTTTAGTATAGGTAGTGTTATTGACTAAATATAATTAACTGTATACCCTCCTCACTCGTAGGAGATAGGGTTTTTACAGCATAGATCCAAAACGCTACCCTACTGCAATTTAGCATACATAAACGTACAGTACTAAGTTTATTTCATTTTCAATTATTGTCACTTCTCCATAGATACGTTAACTTCAGTAAAACTATTCCTTTCATGGGTTAAGCGATGTAAAGGTACTTTTTATTTTAGTTAACTGGATGGGTTCCTGGTATATCTCCATTTACGTAAGGACCTTGGTATTTTCTTTTTTTAGGCATACCTGATTGATATACATAAATGACTGTTCATTAGTTTCGCTGAAACTCAAAAAGTGTTGGACTGATTTGGCTAATTTTGGTTTTGAATTATTAGTGTAAGTGCAGGGAAGGTTTAAAAGTTAATATGAAAAAAATGCTTGGAATATTGTAAAAGAACTTTGGTTTCCCTTAGAAACCAGTCCTAAATGTCAACTATTTGATGTATCGTCATTCAGAAATAAAATTTATAAGTATATTTATGTTTTTTTTCATTTGTTAATACATTAATCTAACTTTATGTTATATTATACTATTTTTACCCTAAAAGTCCGTGAATAAGTTGGTTTCATCTCCTTATAAATGTATAAATGCCCCACGTCCAAAATATCACCTTATAACGAGAATGTGAGATTCACTACAAAACAAACTCATTACACAGAAAGAACCTTTAAAAGCCCTTTGTAATAGATGTAATCAATAGATGGTGCTACGTATAAAAAGGGAAATATTATGTGTAAAAACGCTTTATAAAGCATTGAAAATTAAAACAAGATATGAATGGGGAGAGTGTGAAGTTTAAATGAGAGAAGAATGTCAGAAGTTTTGCCCCCACCCCCCTTTTTTAAGTAAAGGCATTTCAACTTTCGCTAAATTCACATAAACCTATTTCATGAACATCACTCCCTTGAACTATAATAATAATGTTTTCTAAGGCCCTTTTCATTACATACATATATAGGAAGTAAACATTGCCTGTTTCCTTTTTTCGGCTATCCATTTTCACGAAGGAAAGCCTTCAATCTAAAAGAAAATTTTCCTTTCCAAGATTAATCTCTCGTCCGAATATCGACGTTCCCTTAACAAGTGTCCAAAGAAAGCAAAAACAAAAGGGACATGGGTACGATAAAAACTACCAACGAGTTCAGTATTACCAATATATCTGTGATATAAACTGTTCCGTTACATTTTTTATTTATAAATATCAATTTGAATAACTTGAAACCCTGCCTTTTTATGTGAAACATTTATAGCAGCAAAGCGGCACCACGTCGCCTCTCTTCCCATTTTACGATTCGCCATCTATATTGCCGCACCTATCTATATTATATACATATTGATCTATTTGAAAGCCTTTATATTTATAACTAACACGTATTTAATAGTCTTATATGTATATTTTTAATCTTTGAGTTTGATTTTTGAGACTGACTCATCCTGTGGTGAAACGTCGCCACGTCGCCTCTCTTCTCACTCAGTTTATCTCCCCGCAGCTATCTATAGTGTTTTGTTTATTACGGTACATGTAATCTGTGTTTTGTTTAAAAATGGTTCACAACTACAAGACGTCGTGTATGTTTGTTTTTTCAGTTTGCAAATTAACTTTACGTTTCTAGATTATACCAAAAATCCAGTCGAGAGGGTGGGACTTGCTGGCAAACCAGAATCCTTTAAAATCCAGTGAGACCTGTCTCATTCTTTAGTAGATCACCAGAAGTTCAGTAAAACCAACCTACACTGGGATGTCTCCAACTAGGAAACTTAAGAATATCTGAAGATTTTCCTGCGCCGGAGAAAAGAAGCTCACAGCATCCTTTTTCAGCTTCTCATTTCCCACCACCAGCTAAATTACTATCATTTTATTGCTTGTATGTAATCTCACCTGATAGTGAGCACTACATACATAGCATTATGCCTCTTTAGAGACTATTCTCTTAATTAAATTCGTGTATCACAAATAAAACGACTCTCGCGGTTAAATACTTTATTCCTACTACTAAAATGCTCCGTGCTTAAACGTCACCATATATGGTCAAAACAACAGCAAGCGACCCCTCCAAGTCCGCGCGCATCCACCAATCCCGTCGCCGCAACAGGTGCATAATTGTCTAATGACGCTTGACGTCACCGATCACCTGAGGATTGTGGTTTGATTTAATGGGCGAGTGCGCTTGCCTGGTCGCTACACCACTCCCCCGCTGAGACCGTGACTACGGTCGATAGTAATCAGGGAACTTGACTGTGCGCCCGCTCCTGGTAGTTCTTACAGTGGGTTCGCCTTTTCCCTTCTGTAGGTCAACCGGCGTATTAGGGGTCTCACCGGTGATGTAGGCGGGTTTTAGCCGATCCACTGATATCCTTTCTGCTCTACCATTTATCACCACATCAAAAGTCTTCGCGTCACGTTTTAGGACTTTGACAGGTCCGAAGTATGGTGCTTGAAGAGACCTTCTTATAGGACCTTGGCGGACGAAGACGTGGCTTGATTTCATGAGGTCGGTGGGCATGTAGAAGGTGCGATTGGTGCTGCCATGCCAAGACGTTGGTGTAGGTGTCAATTTGCTGACATATGCTCGGAGTCGGTTGATGATCGACGTCATGTCCATCTCTTCTTCAGGTGCTGGAGAAAAGAACTGTCCAGGCAAACGAAGTGGTTCACCGTAGACGAGTTCGGCTGTGGACGCTTGTAAGTCCTCTTTCCAGGCGCTGCGAATACCGAGAAGGACCCATGGTAGGATATCAACCCAGTTAGACGCAGCATGGCATGTGATGGCGGATTTGAGCTGGCGGTGGAGTCGTTCCACCAGACCATTAGCTGCTGGGTGATATGAAGTTGTAGTATGGTGCGTTGCACTGACCAACGCAGCAAGCTCTTTGAAGGTGTGTGACAGGAACTGCCTGCCCCGGTCAGTAGTGATGTGCTCCGGACAACCGAAACGAGAGATCCACCCATTAACCAAAGCGGTGGTACATGATTCTGCTGTCATGTCCTG